>JABUQX010025558.1:0-17500 GCA_015478945.1 Trachelipus rathkii
CTTTATATTTAGTTATTTTATAACAGTTGCATCTAAACATGAATTAGCTTGGATTAGAGATTCGATTACACCTATAACATATCGTGGATTAGGTGAATCTTTTGTAATATTTTAGACATTATGTTCCTATTTATATGTCTAGTAGGTTGGATTAAGGAATCGATTGCACATATAGCATATCGTCGATTGAATTCTATAGGTCCTGTAAACGCTTTTCTTTACTCTAGTATATAAATCTGGTTGAGTTTTTTGCCAAAACTTTGTCTCAAAATCCGCATCTGAGTTGGGGCTTTATAGCCGAGGATGGTGTGCTTGAACGCAAGCAGAACACTACGTGACAATGAGAACAAGGGAGGATGGAAGGGAAGGAATCATAAATACCCGCCGGAAGCATGGGAAAGGGGAATAAATGATCACAAGTACCTATCCGTAGAGGCAAATTGCCCAAAGAAAGATTCAAAACGACGAGGAGAGGGTAATAACAGTGTCCTATTAGAATTATTTAGTTTGGATTACGGAGATAGACTATAAGTTGATTGATTTTTTAGTCATTAGAAACGTGAAACACACTTCTTTCAACAAATTCTCTTGAGATAGGAATGGAGATGATCCGATCCTAAAATTAGTAGAGTGGAGAGAGAAGAGGTGCAACACAGCCTTAAGTTTTAAGTTGATTATCTGTGAGAAGTAGTCAAGCATTTCTTTTTCTTAAAGGGTATTTCTTTTTCTTTCGGGAGGAATTAAGATATCTAAAGATACTCCTCCGTTGAGAACTAAGATATAAATAAGAAAAATGCACGACCTACTCATCAGTTTATCGCTGTATTTTGCTTTGTTCTGGAAATCCGTTGTAGTTTTCAACCAGCGATTAGTTCTTTCTAACTATTATTTCTTTTTCTTGGGTAGGAATTAAGATATCTGAAGATACTCCTACCCGGAGTACTGAGAATTAAAGTGTTTTAGTCATGCGTTTTGATCAAAAGTTTCGAGAGCTGGAGAGCTATCACAATTGGGCTCACTCCCTGTGAGTTTAAAGATAGCCATGAAAAGAGAATAACAATGGAAGAAGCACTTCGGTGGTAAAGAAACCAGATCAAAATTGGGTTTGACAAGGAAGATAATCGTATTGGGTTGGAGGATAGTCCAGTAAATAATCTAGCATATAAGTTTGTTCATATAGCTTTATTCTTACTTTGTTTTAAATAAGATTTTAAGGATGTATATTCGACAATCGATCATGTTAGATAGTTTTAACAGTTGGGTTGGCGAATAGCTCAGTAGATAATCTAGTACATAACTTTTACTCATATTTCTATTGACATTTTTGTTCATATTCTTATTTTAAATATGATTTTAAGAACGTACTATCGATAAAGGACTATGTTGGGTCGAAATGAAAAGTTTCTTTTTAGGCTATGAGCAAATAAGCCTCAGTAAGCCTAATATAGGAGATAAGAAGTAAGAGGTAGGGAAACCCCACATAGAAAATGCTGAAAGTTCTTTTCCTTGTTGATAATAGGCCTAGATAAAGAGCAGGGGATCTCGAATAATATGAGCCTAGCTATCGACGTAGTTGGATGTTGCCGGGGAACAATATCCACGAAAAATAGATGGAAAGAACCAAAGCTAGGAGAGTTACGTTTGCATGATATAGACTTTAAGTTATTTTTTTTTAAAAAATCGCTTTGTATTCAAATTGCTGCTAACTTTTAAGATAACCGCCAATATAATACTATAATTATTTCATAATCTAGCATTCTGTACGACAAATCATTAATTTTCTTTGGAGCTCGGTACTCATTCAGGGAAAATATGGTTAATATCGAGAAGCATTTAAGCACAAATGGAGGCTACAGCGAAGCTCTCGGATGCTTATCCTTGCTTCAGAAATACTAGAATAGATCAAATAACTTCGGTTTTTGAGTCGGAATTTTAGACATTTAACATCGCATTTGCGTAATTTACGTAAACAGTTCTTGAAACTTGGTTTCATCTCGGTAAAAAATTAAAAAAAAAAAATAATTTTTTTGCCCAAATTTTGTTTCATTATTTTATCAAATTACTACCGATAGGTTCATCCGAAGGGGGAGCCCAATCTTCCCAATTTCATTGCGGATATTTAATTCAAAAAGAAAAGATTTTCTTTTAAAAGAAAGATAAAAATAATAGAAACAGCAAGGAAATATCACCTGATCTTGCTATTAATTTTAACACTTTGTTTTAACGCTTAGCATGTTTTAATATTTTGTTTTAACGCTTAACATTTTGCTAATAAGAAGATGATAGTTACTAACACTTCTTCCATTACTATTTTTATTTTAATGTTTGATACTAACAGTTGTTTTAAACAGTAGTGTTGTTAAATAATAAATACTAACATTTCTTATAGACTTCTATCAGTGTGAAGCACAATCATATCTAAGATTGAGGCCATACTAATAGCTTTTGATACTAATACTAAAAGGGATGTTTTGAAATGTTAATAATTAGGTACTGACGAGTATTTAGAATTGTGAGGGTCGAACACATAGAGGTATCTAAAAAAGGGTTTCACAAATAACTCAGGTTACTAGTATTGTTTTAACCCAGTCCTTTTCTTGCTTGATAAACTGTAGAATTGAAAGTGAATGCTTGTATGAGAATATGGTTCTTTTCACCTCTCTACTGTCATTACATATCTATATATATATATATATATATATATATATATATATATATATATATATCATATTCCGAGTGTATTTGCTCCAGTTTATTCAGCTAGAAATAATAAAATATGGTGAATCTTGATCCACCCTTCCCTCAATTAACATTTTCAAATAACTTTCTTATAGCTTTATACTAATGTTTTTAGATTAGTTTTCTTTTTAACAAAGTTAATACTAACCTTAGAAAATAAAACTAGTGCTTAACTGTCGTAATAACATTTATAATAATGTTTGTTTGTCGCTTATGTAGTTGTAAACCTTTAAAGAAACTTTATTAGTCTAAATGGTATACGAATGAAATTAAAGCCAAAATGATAGAAGTAAGGTAATTTTAACTAAGTCTAGGCGATAACATTTTTGTTCCTATTAATCAGTAAATGAAGATTACTAAATATTAACGTTAACAAACGACCAAAAGTTTAGGCCAGTAAAAATAAAAGTAAAAAACTAGTCGTGACTAAGAATAATAGAATCAAAGGAAAGTAATCAAAATCACCGATTGACCAATACCAAAAATCTTCTAGGTCAAAGTGATTTACCAAAAGTCATAATAACTCGAGGAAACATTTTTATTTCTTTTTAGATATCATAAAAGGGAATCGTAAATTCAAGAAGGTAAATTTTCTAAATGTATTTTTGGGAAAGACCCAATATGAATTTAACCACACACAATCCCAACGCTATATATCTAATTTTCATTCTTTATTTATCTTCGCAGATTTGGAAAAAACAAGAGACACACTCTCAGATGCTTCCATAAAACATTGAGTTTCGGTCTTGTCCATTTTCAGACTATTCATTTTTTCTATAAACTTACTTTCCAGAATACTTTCGTTAGGAGAGGAATTCCCTTGGAACCTAAGATAGAAACTTTCATTATTCATTTTTCTGTGACACCTAGTAAGAGGTTTTGATTCAGAACTTTTTCTTTTCTAGGTCCAATATTTTCATTCATTTCTTCATGAATTGTCTCTTGAGAATAGCCAAATGGTTTTTTCCATAATAACCCATTTCTCATTCTCGGCGGAGGGGACAGTATCGTGAATCGATATGTTGCTTGGCACATATGAGTCAATGGAAAAAAACCATTGCAGGAAGAGCTTTAGAATATGGCGCCGTTCTGGCTGCATACCTTAAATTTCTTAACCAAAAGTAATTTCTTTCTCACGATCGCCCACTGGTTGAACAACGCCAAACAGGCATAAGAAACATACAGGCTCGATCCTGTTCTTTCCTCTCTATTTCCTCACCTCCTTCCACAAGTATACCACAAAGGCGAGAGTCCCTAAATGGTCTGTACCTCACCCCGTAGTTATTGCGTATCCTATGCAACAGCCACAGGTCCGAGCATACGAAGGAGCTTGGGCACTCCTCATTCCGTCTTTGCAATTCACTGGTGCAGTTCGTGCCTCTTAGTATAATTAAAGTGAAATTATTTTATAGAGAATTTTTAAATATTAACGTAAATAAAATAAAATCTAAAGAAAGAAATTAACGCACGCGATAGGCGTATAATTTTAAACATATATATATATAAAATAAGTATATATATGTTGATTTACATATATATACTATTGTATATATATATATATATATATTATTATATTTAATATATATATAATTATAATTAATTATAATATATATTTATCTATATATGATTTAATCATTTTATTTAATTAGACAAAAAATTCATTCTTAAACTTTTCCAGCTTATATGATGTGAGTGGAATGAAATAAATGATCCTAGAGGATTTTTATGAAGTGAAACATATTCCTATTTGTCCGATGAACAATAAAGTGAAAATGTGGATCTCTCACCAGACGCCTCCTCAAATCAGTGCCAAAATGAAACCTTAAGAAAATGGCGGATGTTAATCCATATTAATAATAATAATAATAATTATAATGTATAATAATAATAATAATATAATAATAACTAATTTAAAGTTTTTTAATAATTAAATTAATATAAAATAATATAAAATAAATAATAATAATAATAATAATACTTGATTGTGAAAATTATAAGAATAACAAAAATTATTAATTATATAATTAATAATTAATAATAATACTTGATGTTGAAAATTATAGAATAACAATAATAATAATTATTATAATAATGAATGTTATGAAATAATTAGAAAATGTTTATTCTTATGTTCTAGGTCTTTTTTATGTTTATCTTTGTATTCGATGTTTCACCTTTTATTGGAATTTGAATTATATGGATGGATGGTAGTGTAGTTTTGAATGGGTTTTAGTTTAAATTGTCGTTATTTTTCTATGATTATATTTTGTACTGTGACTTTTAATATAGATCATTTAATGTGCTTATAATTCATTCCTCTTTACCTTCCATTACTTTTCAATACGACTGTGTTTGCCAAACTACAAAAATCAGGAGTGAAACCTCTCCTAAAAAAGTAACGCAAATAGAGTGAAAGCCTCTATACAACTGATAATATTCAGAGGTGAAAGTCCTCTCTTGAAAATAGTTTAGTCGTCATTGTGTTGGTTTAATATTAGGTAGCTGATATCTAAAGACTTTAAGCGGCATCCCGCCGATGAATTCCACAGAGGTGGAAGAGGAACCTATTAGCCTCCCCACCATTAGCTGGTGTATATCCAACTACGATGAATGTTTTTATTGCGTGACCTGAAGATTCTTTCTTCGACGACTTACACCAGCTAATGGTGGGGAGGCTAATAGGTTCCTCTTCCACCTCTGTGGAATTCATCGGCGGGATGCCGCTTAAAGTCTTTAGATATCAGCTACCTAATATTAAACCAACACAATGACGATTAAACTATTTTCAAGAGAGGACTTTCACCTCTGAATATTATCAGTTGTTTAGAGGCTTTCACTCTATTTGCGTTACTTTTTTAGGAGAGGTTTCACTCCTGATTTTTGTAGTTTGGCAAACACAGTCGTATTGAAAAGTAATGGAAGGTAAAGAGGAATGAATTATAAGCACATTAAATGATCTATATTAAAAGTCACAGTACAAAATATAATCATAGAAAAATAACGACAATTTAACTAAATACCCATTCACACATAACCACATCTCTACCATCCATCCATATAATTCAAATTCCAATAAAAGGTGAAACATCGAATACAAAGATAAACATAAAAAAGACCTAGAACATAAGAATAAACATTTTCTAATTATATTCATTAACATTCATTATTTATATAATTATTATTATTGTTTATTCTTATAATTTTCACCAATCAGTATATTATTCTATTATTAAATTATAATAATTACATATTTGTTTTATTCTTATAATTTTCACAATCAGTATTATTTATGTATTATATTATATTATTATATATTATATATTATTATTATTATTACTATATTATATTATTTTTTATATTATTATTATCATTATTATTATTATTTATTATTATTATATGGATTATACCTCCGCCATTTCTTAAGGTTTCATTTTGGCACTGATTTGAGGAGGCGTCTGGTGAGAGATCCACATTTTCACTTTATTGTTCATCGGACAAATAGGAATATGTTTCACTTCATAAAAATCCTCTAGGATCATTTATTTCATTCCACTCACATCATATAAGCTGGAAAAGTTAAGAATTGAATTTTTTGTCAAATAATAAAATGAAATTATCATATATAGACTATATATATATATATATTATATATATATATATATATATATATATATATATATATATATACAATAGTGATATATATGTAAATCAACATATATATACTTATTTTATATATATATATATGTTTAAAATTATACGCCTATCGCGTGCGTTAATTTCTTTCTTTAGATTTTATTTTATTTACGTTAATATTTAAAAATTCTCTATAAAATAATTTCACTTTAATTATACTAAGAGGCACGAACTGCACCAGTGAATTGCAAAGACGGAATGAGGAGTGCCCAAGCTCCTTCGTATGCTCGGACCTGTGGCTGTTGCATAGGATACGCAATAACTACGGGGTGAGGTACAGACCATTTAGGGACTCTCGCCTTTGTGGTATACTTGTGGAAGGGGGTGAGGAAATAGAGAGAAAAGAACAGGATCGAGCCTGTATGTTTCTTATGCCTGTTTGGCGTTGTTCAACCAGTGGGCGATCGTGAGAAAGAAATTACTTTTGGTTAAGAAATTTAAGGTATGCAGCCAGAACGGCGCCATATTCTAAAGCTCTTCCTGCAATGGTTTTTTCCATTGACTCATATGTGCCAAGCAACATATCGATTCACGATACTGTCCCCTCCGCCGAGAATGAGAAATGGGTTATTATGGAAAAAACCATTTGGCTATTCTCAAGAGACAATTCATGAAGAAATGAATGAAAATATTGGACCTAGAAAAGAAAAAATTCTGAATCGAAACTTCTTACTAGGTGTCAAAGAAAAATGAATAATGAAAGTTTCTATCTTAGGTTCCAAGGGAATTCCTCTCCTAACGAAAGTATTCTGGAAAGTAAGTTTATAGAAAAATGAATAGTCTGAAAATGGACAAGACCGAACTCAATGTTTTATGGAAGCATCTGAGAGTGTGTCTTTGTTTTTTCCAAATCTGCGAAGATAAATAAAGAATGAAAATTAGATATATAGCGTTGGGATTGTGTGTGGTTAAATTCATATTGGTTCTTTCCCAAAAATATTTCGAAAATTTCCCTTATTGAATTTACGATTTCCTTTTATGCTATCTAAAAAGAAATAAAAATGTTTCCTCGAGTTATTATGACTTTTGGTAAATCACTTTGACCTAGAAGATTTTTGGTATTGGTCAATCGGTGATTTTGATTACTTTCCTTTGATTCTGTTATTCTTAGTCACGACTAGTTTTTTACTTTTATTTTTACTGGCCTAAACTTTTGGTCGTTTGTTAACGTTAATATTTAGTAATCTTCATTTACTGATTAATAGGAACAAAAATGTTATCGCCTAGACTTAGTTAAAATTACCTTACTTCTATCATTTTGGCTTTAATTTCATTCGTATACCATTTAGACTAATAAAGTTTCTTTAAAGGTTTACAACTACATAAGCGACAAACAAACATTATTATAAATGTTATTACGACAGTTAAGCACTAGTTTATTTTCTAAGGTTAGTATTAACATTGTTAAAAAGAACGTTAATCTAAGAACATTAGTATAAAGCTATAAGAAAATTATTTGAAAATGTTAATTGAGGGAAGGGTGGATCAAGATTCACCATATTTTATTATTTCTAGCTGAATAAACTGGAGTCCATACACTCGGAATATGATATATATATATATATATATATATATATATATATATATATATAGATATGTAATGACAGTAGAGAGGTGAAAAGAACCATATTCTCATACAAGCATTCACTTTCAATTCTACAGTTTACCAAGCAAGAAAAAGACTGGGTTAAAACAATACTAGTAACCTGAGTTATTTGCAAAACCCTTTTTTAGATACCTCTATGTGTTCGACCCTCACATTTCTAAATACTCGTCAGTACCTAATTATTAACATTTCAAAACATCCCTTTTAGTATTAGTATCAAAAGCTATTAGTATGGCCTCAATCTTAGATATGATTGTGCTTCACACTGATAGAAGTCTATAAGAAATGTTAGTATTTATTATTTAACAACACTACTGTTTAAACAAACTGTTAGTATCAAACGTTAAAATAAAACAAAAATAGTAATGGAAGAAGTGTTAGTAACTATCATCTTCCTATTAGCAAAGCGTTAAAATCAAAATATTAAAACATGCTAAGCGTTAAAACAAAGTGTTAAAATTAATAGCAAGATCAGGTGATATTTCCTTGCTGTTTCTATTATTTTTATCTTTCTTTTAAAAGAAAATCTTTTCTTTTTGAATTAAATATCCGCAATGAAATTGGGAAGATTGGGCTCCCCCTTCGGATGAACCTATCGGTAGTAAATTTGATAAAAAGTAATGAAAACCAAAAATTGGCAAAAAAAAAATTATTTTTTTTTAATTTTTTACCAGATGAAACCAAGTTTCAAGAACTGTTTGCGTAAATTACGCAAATGCGATGTTAAATGTCTAAAATTCCGACTCAAAAACCGAAGTTAGTTGATCTATTCTAGTATTTCTGAAGCAAGGATAAGCATCCGAGAGCTTCGCTGTAGCCTTCATTTGTGCTTAAATGCTTCTCGATATTAACCATATTTTCCCTGAATGAGTACCGAGCTCCAAAGAAAATTAATGATTTGTCGTACAGAATGCTAGATTATGAAATAATTATAGTATTATATTGGCGGTTATCTTAAAAGTTAGCAGCAATTTGAATACAAAGCGATTTTTTTAAAAAAAATAACTTAAAGTCTATATCATGCAAACGTAACTCTCCTAGCTTTGGTTCTTTCCATCTATTTTTCGTGGATATTGTTCCCCGGCAACATCCAACTACGTCGATAGCTAGGCTCATATTATTCGAGATCCCCTGCTCTTTATCTAGGCCTATTATCAACAAGGAAAAGAACTTTCAGCATTTTCTATGTTGGGCTGTCTTACCTCTTAACTCTCACTTCCTACATAGGCTTACTGAGGCTTAAGATACTAGAGATCACATCTCCTTCGTATTTGCTCATAGCCTAAAAAGAAACTTTTCATTTCGACCCAACATAGTCCTTTATCGATAGTACGTTCTTAAAATCATATTTAAAATAAGAATATGAACAAAAATGTCAATAGAAATATGAATAAAAGTTATGTACTAGATTATCTACTGAGCTATTCGCCAACCCAACTGTTAAAACTATCTAACATGATCGATTGTCGAATATACATCCTTAAAATCTTATTTAAAACAAAGTAAGAATAAAGCTATATGAACAAACTTATATGCTAGATTATTTACTGGACTATCCTCCAACCCAATACGATTATCTTCCTTGTCAAACCCAATTTTGATCTGGTTTCTTTACCACCGAAGTGCTTCTTCCATTGTTATTCTCTTTTCATGGCTATCTTTAAACTCACAGGGAGTGAGCCCAATTGTGATAGCTCTCCAGCTCTCGAAACTTTTGATCAAAACGCATGACTAAAACACTTTAATTCTCAGTACTCCGGGTAGGAGTATCTTCAGATATCTTAATTCCTACCCAAAAAAAAGAAATAATAGTTAGAAAGAACTAATCGCTGGTTGAAAACTACAACGGATTTCCAGAACAAAGCAAAATACAGCGATAAACTGATGAGTAGGTCGTGCATTTTTCTTATTTATATCTTAGTTCTCAACGGAGGAGTATCTTTAGATATCTTAATTCCTCCCGAAAGAAAAAGAAATACCCTTTAAGAAAAAGAAATGCTTGACTACTTCTCACAGATAATCAACTTAAAACTTAAGGCTGTGTTGCACATCTTCTCTCTCCACTCTACTAATTATAGGACCGGTTCATCTCCATTCCTATCTCAAGAGAATTTGTTGAAAGAAGTGTGTTTCACGTTTCTAATGACTAAAAAATCAATCAACTTATAGTCTATCTCCGTAATCCAAACTAAATAATTCTAATAGGACACTGTTATTACCCTCTCCTCGTCGTTTTGAATCTTTCTTTGGGCAATTTGCCTCTACGGATAGGTACTTGTGATCATTTATTCCCCTTTCCCATGCTTCCGGCGGGTATTTATGATTCTTTCCCTTCCATCCTCCCTTGTTCTCATTGTCACGTAGTGTTCTGCTTGCGTTCAAGCACACCATCCTCGGCTATAAAGCCCCAACTCAGATGCGGATTTTGAGACAAAGTTTTGGCAAAAAACTCAACCAGATTTATATACTAGAGTAAAGAAAAGCGTTTACAGGACCTATAGAATTCAATCGACGATATGCTATATGTGCAATCGATTCCTTAATCCAACCTACTAGACATATAAATAGGAACATAATGTCTAAAATATTACAAAAAATTCACCTAATCTATGATATGTTATAGGTGTAAACGAATCTCTAATCCAAGCTAATTTATGTTTAGATGCAACTGTTATAAAATAACTAAATATAAAGCAATTTATATACCAAAGTCGTGCAATTTGTTCCTTCGTAATTACTGCCATTGGGCTGTGCCTTTCCGTTCTGTGGTCCCCTTTGTGGCGGTCATTCACCACTCTTTGGTCAACTGAAACGTGGCCTGCACCTTCCGAATCCTTTATTCGAGCCCACACCGTTCAAAACTCTCATAAGGTTCGTTGGCCGAATCAGTGGCCCGAAGCTGAATTTTGATGTCTGTCCCCTGCACATCAGCTCTTCAGAACTTTAGAAACCTGGCCCACTTTGTAATGTCTCTGCCATTCAGAACTTCCACAACATTTGCCTAATTTTCCGTAATATTATAGATAAGGAAAAATTCACGAGGAGGTAAAATTATGCAAATAATTATTAAAATGAATAAGTTGCAAAATAAACTATGACTTACGATTAACAAATTCCTTAATCCCAGCTAGTTATCTACACAAGAATAAATGTTAAAGAATAGCTACAAAGAATCCTGACACTTTCAAATTTTCGCTCTCACTGACACGACACATATACAGTATATATACATAATATTATTATATATATATATATATATATATATATATATATATATATATATATATAAACTTACATAAGTTATTTTGTTAGGGTATCCTTCAGGCTCGAAATGCGATTTCTTAGCGATCTTTTCGGCATGATCATCTTCTCCTCTCTCTGAATTGAAGATTGACCGACACAGTGATTTCATTTCCTAGATTGAAACTGTGTTCTACCCTATTAACTTTTTAAAAGCGAAACGTAACTAATGTACAGCTCCCTCTTCTAATCTTAAATTTCTCTTTTTATTATTAACCTTATTTCTCCTCTGAACCTTACATAATGCCCATACCTCCTTCTCTACAAGACGGCTTGCGGAGTCCACATCCTGTTGCCATCTTTTTAGAAGAGCTAGCTATACTAAAAACAACTTCCAAATCCATTTTTTAAAAGCAAAATAAGAAAATTACTTTGGTATATTCTTTTCCAAGCTATGGAAAGTCCTAAAATAATATCTAAAGACACAAATCTTTCGGTTTATTCCCCAGTTTATAGGTTCCTGATAGGATTTTGGGCCTCTTTGCTTCTTTAATGAATTCTTTCTTGGCTTTCCACAGAGTGGAGAAATTAATTAATCCGATTTTTGATAAATAAAAAGTAAGAAAATTAAAATAAAATGCTGTTAGTTACTTAGGATTCTGATCCATCGTTTTTCATAAATTAAAGAAAAGTGCTATATGACCGAAATAATGTCAATTAAATGTCCGCAAAAATGACATATATTAATGATATATATATATATATATATATATATATATATATATATATATATATATATATATATATATATATAAAATGATTAAATCTTATACGGATGTATAAAAATATTAAAATAAATGTTACATAAACAAACTTGAATTTTCCTTTTCTGAAACCTCCTGAGTCAATGTGAAACCTACTAATTTTCCTCTCTCTCTCTCTCCATCTTAGAACGATCTGAATTATCCGATCTTCGGCTTTTTTAACAGATATCGATCTGGAGAACTAAATTGTCTTTCCTTATCTAAAATAGATAAAAGATTATTAGCAAAACAGTAAATATAAAACAAGTAAATGCTTGTACATCCCGTGTACAGATTTTTTTTTTTTTTTTTTCTGCATCATGTAGAGCATCCGGATGTGCCTATGGCTTACGACATGCTTTCCTAAGACTTATTGGGTACCATGACCTCTCGGAATTGCTATCTATCATGCATGCCTTCGTTGTGGTACTCCCCCTTAAGTCTGTTTTACCCTTCTCCATCACCTACGGAGCTAAGGGACTACACGACTCGTCCTGCTTTTCAGGCGGGGTAGATTTATCCAACACCTACAGAATATCAAACCGTTTTCGCTAGACTTTCATTATTTTATCGTCGGGAAAAATATACTTATCAATTCAATCCTTCTTTTTCACTTTCTTATGACTCTAGAAATTTTATAAATTAGGCAAGCAAGTTTAAAATTTAGATTAAAACTGGAAGCATTCCCATATATGAAAGCGCTATTACAATTGGATACAGTTTTGTACCTAAGTATATTCACATGCATATACTTATACATATATATACTTATATATATATATATATATATATATATATATATATATAATATATATATATTTATTTATTTTTTATATAGGTGCTTTTTGTTTTAAAACTCAATTTTTTGATCGGTCAATAATTACCTTTCTTTTTTGAATTTATGAAAATGGATTTACTACTTTATCCTGCAATTTACAAACAAATGTATAAAGAAAACTAAGGAACCTTTTGTCCCTGATATTTTTTATGCATTTAAAATGGCTATTTCTTGGTGAAATGGTGATTAATTTAAAACTATTCTTAAGAGATTAGAATTTTACAGTTTTAAAACTTATTTACCACAGCATCATCACTACTACTACTATGTATACCTAAACATGCAAATACACCTACTCATGCAGATAGGTGTACATGGGTATACACAAACATATCTACAGCTACATACACAGACACATATATATATATATATATATATATATATATATATATATATATATATATATATATATATATAAAGATTCGGGACGGAACGAATTCGAAGAAATTTTTTCTTTAAAGGGATGGGGTGTGCTTAACTTAAATACATGCACCGAATAATTAACAATCTCAATCTGCTTGATTCGAGGTATTTTGGGTTGCTTGTATATATATATATATATATATAACTATATATATACAAATATATACATACCCACTCTGTACCTTAACCCACTCCCTCTCTCCTTTTCATGCACTTAAATTTCTTCTTCCTCCGCTCTCTCTGTCCCCGCTCGCTTCCTCCTTCTAAATACCAGAGGAGCGACAGGTTTTGGGGGGTCGTACCTTCTTTTTAAGGTGCAAACTGCGGAGCCTAAAACTTCGTTCCTTGGGGACGGCAGATCAAAGGTTCTCATTACCTGTATCTGGCCGAATCCTTCTCTCCTAGGTGGTTCTCTGATGATGAAAAGCGGGATTTGTACGATTTTCCCTTCGCTACAGATGGTCATTTGACGTTTAAAGAGGTTCAGACTAGCACATTCATTACTAATTATATTAGTTCCTAATAATATTTGCCATTTGTCTTGAATCAATTCATGCAATAAAAATTTGGTGCGTTGGAATTTTCCTGATAGATTGAAGCAAATTCCTACCTGTCTATATTGCCGCGGTTGCAGCCCATTTAAACCCTTTAATCTAAATGGTGACGGTTCACACAAAACTTCCACCTCCTCCTTTTCTTTTAAGGCTTCGAATGCGTCCCTAGTTATCATAGAAATAGGAGCGGCCGTATCTAAAATGGCGGTTACGTCTAATCCTACTTTATTTTCCTCAAAAGCGATCGTTATTTTACATCCATATTGTTCATCTCTTGGTGACACTTCCATCGATCTTTCAAAGAGGAACCCGACAACTCGGCTTCTGCTTGTGCTACTTTCTGTGGTTTAGGTCGAACAGCCACTTGAGAAGGTAAAGAAGTTACCTTTTCCTCTATTTTCTCAGTTATTGTTTCCTGATTTTCTTCTGTTTCTTTTTTCACACTTTTTGGAACCAACTCTGGCGTCTTCAGTACTTTGGCCGAAGCCTCTGCGTTTGCTCTAACAGCAGTTATAGCTAGCACTGAAATCTCTTCTATGCCTTCTGAATCTTCTTCCATATCTTCCATATCCTCCTCCATATCTTCTGGATCTTCTTCTTCCAAAGGTGGGTGGAGTGGCATTGCTTTCTCTAA
Source organism: Trachelipus rathkii (assembly GCA_015478945.1). Lineage (NCBI taxonomy): Eukaryota > Metazoa > Arthropoda > Malacostraca > Isopoda > Trachelipodidae > Trachelipus > Trachelipus rathkii. Next base: position 14,531 of record JABUQX010025558.1, read on the forward strand.
TATGATCATTTTTTGTAGCACAAATTCTGTATCCAAACTCGGATCAAAGCTTCTTAAAATTGCTCCTCTTAGTTCCGAATGATCTCCTTGGGAGTCGATATAATCTAGAACTTTAGCCATCAACATATAATTGATTTTCTTTGCTTCGAACAAACTCCCTAAAGGCTCAATCATAGCTAGATTTTGATAAGTATCAATTAAACGTTTTATTTCCTGTGTAAATACAGTGAATGGAATGTCTCTAACTCCCTTATAGCTGACGAATTCCATCATAGCTTCTATCGATGATCGGGTATTTGAAGCTGCATTTCCACCATATTGAAAAGGTGTTTCCCTGAGAATTGGCTTCACGACCAAACAAGGTTTTTCTGCGCTATTTTTACAATCTACTAATATCTGTATCTGAGACTTATCTTCTTTTCTTTCTGTGTTTTCCTTACAAACATTCACGGAGGCTATGGCTCCTTCTGAGCAAGGCGCGGTGTCCTCTTTTCCTCCTTCTTCTTCCTTTCTCTCCTTCCCTTGCACCGCTTCTTCCTCATTTTTTATTTCATCTATCGTCCCCTTGTTTACTTTTCCCTTCTCTTTCACTTTTTCTTCTTCAATTCGGACAAACGTATCTCTTTTCCCTCCTTCGGGCGGTGTAGAGATAGCTTCTCCTTCAAGCGGGATTATGGTATCAGCGCCCCCTCTCTTAGGGTGTGACGAGATAATTTCCCCTTTTTGTAGGGCAGGTTCACCCACTACTGTTGTGGTACTACCCATCAAGTCTGTTTTACCCTTCTCCATCACCTCCGGAGCTGAGGGACTACACGACTTGACCTGTAATTCGTCCATCCTAACGATGCGTTAGTAAAAGTGAAAATAAGGTGGGTAAGTATGGTTAGTGGAGTTGTTGATAGTTAAAAAAAATGAGAAAAATGGTTTAATCGGGAATAAAGATTGATGAGATGCAAAGTCTATCAAAATTATATGGGCAAAATTATATGACATCAATTTCAATTAAAATGCCCCAAATATACTTATTTAATTCTCTTAATTAAAATGATAAATATTCTGCTTCAATTAAAATGAAAAAAGTGCTCAAATTCTACTTGATATAATAGTGATTGTTTATTATTAAAATTCAAATCAAATTACGTTTATAATAAAAATTATAACGATAATTATTAAGCGATATTCCTTTTAAAACAATTTCTCTTTATTTATGAAGAAAAGAAAAAAGTGAGATTGAAAATCTTATTCTACTCTCAAGGTTATTCTCTTGTAAATAAGAACCAGCTGTAATTTAAACGTTCTCAATACCCTGCATATGAGCTTTCTCGGTACATGCAACTTTCAATACTGTATACATCTGATGTATATCAAATACCTAGATGGAGTGTACACGTGCAAGTACACATGTGCGTCCCTAGACACACACATATATATTATATATATATTATATATATATATATATATATATATATATATATTATATATATTTAATTTTTTTTTTTATGATTTTTCCCAAATCAAAATGTAATTTCCGAAATATTAATGCTCAAATGTGAAATTGACTGGTTGTTTGGGTTAATTATTTTTATTAATTAAGAAAGAATAAAAATTAATTAAAATGATAATTAGGCAAGAGCAGTCTCTTTACTGCAATCAATTAATTACGTATTACAATAACTTTTCCAATCAATTTCTCATTTGCGATAAAAAAGAAAATCTAAAAAATATAAGAGAAAGAATAAATTCCTTCTACTCCTTTTCTGTTTCGAAAATGTTTCTTGGCGAACGAGAAGTCATTTGACCTTGGCTATGTGAATGCAATAACAATTTTTGGTCAAGACGGCACGTCTCTCCTCTCGCTCTCGTTTGTGTACGCTGAATATGTGCACTCGTTTACGCACACTGAACCAAACCTATTTTACCTGATAGCCGTGCCGTTACATAATATATATATATATATATAATATATAATATATATATATATATATACTATATATATATTTTAAATATATTTAAATATACTTATTATTATTATATTTAAAATAAAAATGAAACCTTTAAAAAAAATAATTAATCAATCATGTATGTTTAAGTAATTTAAGTTTGATGTTTTGTTAAATTTAATTTTAAAACAAAAAATAATTTTAATAAGCACTCGCCTTTAAGTATATGAATATTCAAAAAGAAAAAATGCTACCTTCTCGTTGCAGTGCGTCGGGAAAGATTTTTTTTTTTCTTTTTCCTGCCGTTGGCCTTCGCTTGCTCGAGACAGAGTGGCGGCGATTGAGCGGGAAGTCTTGTTTGTGTCCTAGTGTATGCTGAATTTGTGTGTGTGTCTGGCGTTCTCCGACTTACGCTTTATAGGTGCACACAATCTATTTTTGTATAATATGCCTGCGTGCGTGTGCGTTAGGGTATATATATATATATTATATATTATATATATATATATATATATATATATATATATATATTTTCTTTCCGACACGCACGAATGCAATATAAAAAAAAGGTATTATAGAAATAATGATTAGCCTATCTACTTCTATACTCTCCCTCCTTTTACACACAAACAAACAAGCAAACCTTCTATTTAAATAGATATTTAATATTAAAATTAATTATGCTTTGATTATTAAATTTTTTGTTTTGTTTAATTACTTAAAATTTGTTGATATAAATATTTTTTTAAAAAGATTGAAATTATTACTGTTCCTTTGAAATACTTGGGAACTTACTCTTTTCCGAATCTTTTTTCCTGGGGAGGCCTTTTTCTGTATTTCTGTCTGTCGGCGACGAGACTTGTTTCGACGTTGAAGTGATGAGGAAATGTTGATTTTTTTGGGTTATATGCAAAAGGGGTTTAGTTAATTTAGACGCCTGATCCATGATATAAATGTACTGTTTAACTTTTAATTAGCAAATAATTATCCTCTTTAGAAATTAATTTCTATATCCTTTCAATGACTGTTT
>JABUQX010025558.1:22500-58566 GCA_015478945.1 Trachelipus rathkii
ACTGGATTTTGAAAATTTGATTGTGTTGAAATAGTGTCAATAACTATTGAATGTTACCGTTTTAAATTGAGTGTATTTTTATAGGTATGTGTCCTTGAAAATCAAATATATCTCTCCACCATTGTCCATTTTTACTGTAATATTTTGCTTAGGAGTATATTAAAGTTTTTTTTTTTTGTAGCGGTATATTCCATTATATCTTGATGCTGATGCTTCTATGTTGTGGACCTCATTAATTTTTTGGAGTTGTTTTATGAAACCCTTATTGTATATTCACAATTATTTATTTATTTTTTTCTTTGTATATAATATTTATTTCATTTTTTTGTACTTTTAGGCAATCGGGGGATTGAGATTTGAAAATAAAATTTATTGGAAAAGATTGTTGTTTGTTTGCGCAATTAACCCCAAGGTTATATTAGCATTTATCTCCCAGGGAAGTGTTAGATTGGGGAGATGTGGGACGATCCTCTTCACTTCTGAAAGTTAATTCTCAAGAAGTTGTGAAAGAAAATTCTCGCAAAGAGTAAACAAACCTGCCTGATTGCCAAGTTCTGTAATGTTCGCAGGAACAACTAGCACATATAAGGTTTTAGTCAATTAATTAAAACTCACGTTTTTCAAAAAGTATAAAGGCTAATTTTCAATTTTTTTATTATTTTTAAATTAACTTTTTTTATTTCACTCCCTTATTGAATATCTTGGAAATTAAAAATTAGCCACTATTTAAAAGCTAAAAATAAAGTAAAAATTTCGGGTTATGTCTAATTGTATGTACGACAAATATTAATAAAATTCATTTAAAATAATGGACCACTTGATTGAGTTCAAACACCTAGCCAAGATGGCACACATAAATAAGTGGTGGAAACACCCCCAAAATCGGCTCAAACTCCCGGCTCAAAATCCAGCCCCAAATTCTAAGGCCCAATCTTCCTAACGACTCAACCTGATAGCACTATAACCCAAGTACGAGCACCTGGAATTCTCCTCACAGGCAGGTTCAACTGTGCAAATGGAAAGGATCGTCTTCGGTTTCCACTGGGAGATAAACGTTCCGTAGGAGAACATTCAAGCTTAAAGCACTGTGTCTCTGAAGCAACCAAATTGGCCCAGGCGTTGAAGTCATGATTCTGAGGGCAATGACCCTGATTCTGATTGGTGACGGCAATTTTAATCGCTAAAGCCAACAAAATTTTCAATGTCCCTACCCTGGAAGTTTTCATGGCCAAGATAAAGGCACTAATATTTCCTGATAAACCACTTTCTTCTCTTGACGCTATGTTACGAATAAGAAACTTCAAGTGGGCTGAAGACCGTTCCCTTAGTTCTGTGGCTCTCTCTTTGCAACAATTATACACAGAGCTTTATGATACACTTTCCCATTTTGGTGTCGCTTTCCAACCAGACGAAAAGCTCATCACTGCCACTGCATTTTTACATATTGGTACTTTCTTACCTGAAAAGCCTGATATATTTCGCCGCGATTTCAAAAAGTACTATAATCCCAACCTCGACATCACAGACCAAATTCAAGAATTCCTTCAAAGATCGGAGGGCAGATTAAATAACCCGATCAAAATGGTTGTCCCTCAGGCAAATATACATTTCCAAAAAGCTGCTCCATTCACTCCGAAGCCTCAAAATTTTCCCCAGCGTCAAACAAACCCCCCAAAACTATCAAAGAAGACCTTCCAACAATTATGCAAAGCCACAGGCCCCTGTTTCACAACCTAGACAAAATCCAACCCGCCATAATGCCCAACTCTGCTTTCATTGCGAGCGTTCAGGCCATACGACTCCACTCTGTCCTTTTGATCCTTATTGCAGACACTGTTCCGAAAAACATCGCAGAGGGTCGAAACCAAACTGCAGAGACTCTAAATGGAATCCAAATAACACAAATATTCCACTGAAGCACGCCCCTATAACTGAGCAGATTAAACAAAATATTATCAATAATAGATGGATGGGAACTGGTATATTCAGAAAATCTTATCAAGGAGTGAAACCGAGAACCAAATCGAACTACCAGCAAAAACCGCATCAAAATCATGTGTCTGCATGGAAAAATAAGCAAACCTCATATGCCCGAATGGCAGAGCCCACCACCACCTCTTACGACGAAGAAGCCCCAGATGACCAATATGATTCGCAACAACAGTCTATGTATTACGATGATGAGTATGATAATTAGTTGAAAATCAATACGATGAGCAGAGTCAGGATTTTTTTCAATAAGGAGGGAGCAGATGAAGCCCAAACCTGTCTCTCTATAGAGATCCTAATCCTAACACATGCAACAATTTAAATGTTACTAAGTATGAGTGTGCTGAAAACGAACCCGCCAATGCTGTCTCTCTTAGCTCAAAAGCACACAATATACTAGATAGGGGGCAAAATGTTTCTTCTTCTTATTTTTTCAGCTCTGAGTATGCTGCAGATGATGATGTATCCTTAGCCGTTCCAGAGAATGTACCAAATGAGATGTCGGAAGGATCTGTAGGTTTTATAAACAATAATTTTATTAATCAAAATGCTTTCTTTTCTAGAGGTTCTCATGCTCAAACATCTCATCACTTAACTAAGGTTCAGGTTTTTAATCCTACTTTTGGCCCATTGCCAAAAGAGGGAAGTAACATTTATAACCCATTTTATTTTTTTAATGATATATCTTATTCAAATAATAATATACCTTTTAATATCAATACTAACTTTAATGAGGTAGTAATACCTATAGAAACAGAATATGTTCAAGTAGAACATGACGAAAATGGAAAATCCAACTCTGAGTTTTCACACCTCACAAGGGTTAACCCTATCGCCCATTTTAGTAATCCTAGGATGTGGGATAGGAACCCTTCTCAAGCTACAACCGCAATTGCGGACAGTGAAAGTAGTAGTAATATATATGACATAAGTCTGGATGATTCCAGTTTAGCACAAAATGCCGCATATAGGAGGGAAAATGAGGAAAGTAATGAAAGTGTAATCTAAGTGTATGCATTGATATTGATTTTGCTTCAACGCAGATGGAGCATTGGGAAGGAAATAGAGAGATGGAAAAATGTGATACAATATGCACCGGGGATGCGAAGGTTAAGAACAGCGATGCTGTAGGCATCTCACATAGCACTCTTAGGCATGATATTGGCTATGGGACATCAATAAACAGTTTGGATGGTGAAATAGGGGTCCGAAAGCGCTCTTTCAACCCCTACAGACGGAAAAGAATACTAAGTAGGGCACATGACAAAAGTAATATATCTAGCATAGCACACCCTAGAATAGATAATATTACTCCAAATTTACTTTTAGATAGGGAATCAATGTTAAATTTAAATTACAAATTGGGCCTAAATTTTCAACATTTTCAGCATAGTTTTCAAAACACTTCCTCTAGTTCTGTTATTATGTATCCATTCCAATTTAAAGATTCCACAAATTCTTTCGCTGTGTTGATGAAAAACTATGATCTCTCCCCACCATTAATTTCTAATATAGATTTCTCTTTACCTTCTAAGACCGCCCAAACCATTCCAGACGAGAATCTCTCTCAGTGCACTCCACCTCCCCCTCCCTCTTCCACTCAAAATGACTCCTCAGATACCATTTTAAATTTTAGTGAGGCATTGTTTTCAGACTCTTTATTAGATACTCACACTCATGTTTCTGTGCAAGATAGTTTACCCTCAGAACCATCATTTGATAAATATTTACAGCCTCACCCTCCATTTAGTTCCTCTCAAGTTGAAATTTTCACTTCTAATCAAAATATGAGCTCTCTCTCTCCTCCTAAAGTAGCAACTTATTCCTCTTCTTTCACTAATGACGCGGTTCCATTTCCAAACTCACAACCATCCATTATTAATTCACATTTAGAGGAAAAAGAAGCGATCCACAGACCCCCAGAACAAAAATTTAAATCTCTCACGCAACCCTCTTCTAACAGCCTGATTTTCAATCTTCTACTCAAACACACTGAAATAACCTAATATATGTATCTCACCAAATCATCTCTTTCAACTTCGAGCACTAAACATCAGTAGTTCTCAATAAGCACTATCACCGAAACTACTTTGTCTTCATCACTTTGCCACAATACAAACATAATAAAATGAAAAGGCAACAATCAACTGTATAGGCCGCTTATTTCTAGATACTGATATATCCTTGACTCTTATACTTACACAAATAAACGCTTTTTGGTTCGACAGCGGATCAAACTCCTCTCTCATTAGACATTCCCTCATCACAAATTAGATCAGCAAATATGCATTAACATATCCATTAATAAAATACCCTATTGTTTTGAGTCAATCACAGGGGAACATTCAACCTATTGGTACCACAATAATGCTACATGCCAATTAAACACTTTGGGTTCTGAAATTTCATTGTCCTTGAACGATCCTTTTGTGGCTTCAAAGCGATTTACTTTTAGAACTAATTTTTTTAAATCTCAACCACAGATTAGATTTGAAGTTCACAAAAACACTATCTCTATTAGGTCAGATACAGCTTTCATCTCTATGCCTCTCATTCCTATATACCCACAACGTCAAAGCCCTCCTAAACCTCAGGTAAATCACAACACTTCCTTGCCTCTATATCAAAATGAATCAACCTTTGCAAATGATATTATGATAGACACAGATACCATATACAAATTAAGCATTATTGAAAATGTCACTCTTGATCCTTATTCAAAGACCACACTGTCTGTAAATGCTCTTTCTTTAGCCTTCACCCCCCTCCTGACCGCCTCATCTTGGCAAAAGTCATTCCTCCATAATTGTATATTTATCGGTAGTGTTATGAGCTCTGTTACACAGGGTCAGGTCCTTTTGGATATTATAAATATGTCCGCCGCACATCACACTTTGCAAACAAACTCCTTTTTGACAACAGCAAATCCTCTTTTTACCCATGATACCCCCTTTGAAACTTCACATGTAAATTTAGCCTCATCGTCTAGAGGCCTTTCTGCAGCGCAACTGCGAAAAACTTATAAAGAAATCGTTCAAGAGTCTTTTAAAAATGAAGAAGATGAGTGTGCAGCGCTTACAGAACCGAATCAACTAGAGAACTTGTTGGACCTTCTCATGTCCTATAAAGACATCATCGCTTTAGAGGATGATGAGGTGCCTATCTGTCCCTTAATGAAATTCAAAGTGACCCTCAAAGATGACGCTCCAAAGGTACTGTACAGGCCCCAGTACAGACTGCCCCACCGCTACCTAAAAACTATAGAGGAATGGGTGCAAGATTCTCTACGCAAAGGCTACATAAGACCCATTTCCAGCGAACACTCAGCACCTCTCCTAATCATTCCAAAGAAAGACGGGACGGCAAGAGTAGTAGCCGACTATAGACTCTTGAATTCGCATACCATTTTGACCAGATTCCCTTTGCCTTGCATTAATGATATTTTAAGCTCTTTGGGAAACAGCTCCATCTTTACCTCCCTTGACCTTAAACAGGGCTACACGGCGATGGAAATTGAGAAAGAAACTCAGCCGCTCCTTGCATTTCGAACTACTAGAGGGCAATATTGTCCAACCCGTTTGAATTTTGGATTAGGCAATGCACCTAGTGCTTTTGCAAAGCTAATGGAGTTATGTTTACATCATCTCTTAGGCGACGCCTGCAGAGTTTTCCTCGACGACGTTCTTATCATGGGAACTTCTTTGGAAAACCATCTTGAAAACATAAAGAATGTCTTCGATGCATTTAGAAAAAACAAGTTGAAGATGAAATTGTCGAAATGTAAATTTCTAAGAACTTCTCTCCTTTTTCTCGGTTTTAAAATCTCCAAAGAGGGCATAAGTCCAGACCCTCTAAAACTTAAAACTCTTACAGCTTTCAAGCCACCAACAAACGTCTCAGAAACGCGCAGTTTACTTGGGTTTCTTAATTATTTTTCTCATCTTCTGGGGGGGTACTCACAAACTATTAAGCCAATTACACAACTCATCAAAAAGAACAGCACTTTTTTCTGGGGTCCCGAGCAAGCTGAGGCTTTTGAAATACTTAAAAACAAGTTATTGTTACAGCCACAGTTGTGTTACCCAGACTATACCAAACCCTTTTTCATCAACACTGACGCTTCAAACATTGCTCTGGGAGCTGTTTTATTTCAACTAGATGACAACAATAAGGAAAAACCGCTCTCCTTTATCTCTAGGTCTCTTTCTAAAGCGGAAACAAATTATCATACTCTGGAGTTGGAAGCTCTGGCGATTGTGTTTGCACTGCGCAAATTCCGTAACACCATTTTTGGTTACGAGGTGACTATCATTACCGATAACCAACCTTTGATTCATCTCATCAGACACAAACAACTCTCTGGGAGACTCGAGCGGTGGAATTTATATATCCAACATTTTAATCCTACAATAATTTATAAACAAGGAAAACTGAATGTAGTTCCTGATTACTTAAGCCGAAATCCCCCTCCTCTAACGTACACGCTCACTCAAAACACAATTCTCCCAAAAACAAGCTTTCATCTAACAAAAGAAAACTTTGTGAGAGAACAAAAGGCCTGCGATAGACTGAAAGATCTTTATGATTTTGCCAAGCCTCTGCTCTCTCACAATAAACCTCTTCAGCCCCAGGACGTTACGGCTGACACTTTTCCGCACGTCCTCATTGACGATATTTTACATTATGCAACACAAGATGGCACATTCTTACTCCAGGTACCTGACTCAATGATCCATTCTATCATTGAGTTTAACCATGACTCTCTCCTAGGGTTGTGAAAAAAACGTTTTTTTTTAATTTGTTTTTTTTTTGAAAAAAGTACATATTTCCTAAACTCTATACTCTGGTGAAAGAGTATTGCATTATACAGTAGTACCAATACCCCTCTAGGCCTAAATATTTACTTATTAATACGATTTTATATATAAGTCTAACATAAATTGTCTTTGGACGAGTATTTATGTCTTTAAATTTGATTATATATATATATATATATATATATATATATATATATATATATATATATATATATATATATATATATGATCAAAAAAAGGATGGTATAACAGGTGGTTTTGGGGTGTCAGGAGAAAATGAGAATGGTAGGAAGATGATTGATTTCTGTGAGGGGAGAGGTATGTGTGTAAAGTAATACTTTCTTTAAACACAAGAGTATCCATAAGTATATTAGAGTTGGTGTAGGTAGAGATGGTATCGAAGTGAAAAGTATGATTGATTTTGTGTTGGTGAAGAAGGAGATGTTGAAGTATGTATTGAATGTTAAATCAGTGAGGGGTTTAAGAATGGGATTATCGGATCATTATGTTGTTCTATGTAAAATTAAGTTAGTGGGGACTTGGATGGAGAGGAAGGTGATACGGAAGGAAGTGGGTAAAATTAAGAGTGAGAAGTTTAGTGAACAAGGTAATAAGGATAAGTATGTAAGAACGCTCGCAAGTAAATCAGTTGAATGTGAACAAGTTGAAACTGAATAAATCTGGAAGCAAATGAAGGAAGCAATTGTTAGCAGTGCAAAAGAAGTATGTGGATGTGCTAAAGTAGGAAGTAAGAATGATAACAGTGAGTGGTGGAATGAAGAGGTGATGCAAGCGGTTAAAAGTAAAAAGAAGCGTGGTTGAATGTACTAAAAGCAAATGATGAAGTTTCAAAAGAAAGATGCTTGGAATTATATAAGGAGGAAAAAAGGAATGCTAAAAGATGCATACGTAAGAGAAAAGAAGAGGTAAATGAACAGTTTGGAATGAGGATGAATGGGGACATACAAGGGAATAGGAAGCTCTTCTGGAAGGAAGCGCGAAAGTTTAAGAATTAGAATAAGGGGAACCTGCTTAGAATAATGAATAGGGATGGTGTTTTTGTAACTGATGAAATGGATGTGAGTGGAGTGTGGAAAAAACACTTTGAAAATCTGTATAATATTGGCAGTAATGATGAGGTGATAATGACTGTGTGTGGGTTTGATGGTACAAGAAGGAATAGGTATTTTGGGATGAGGTTATTAGCAAAGAAGAGAAATAAGTAGAGTGAGAAAGTTGAAGAATGGTAAATCTGCAGTATAGATGAAATTACTGGTGAATGATCAAGAACGGAGAAGATGATTGATTGATCTTGAAGTTATGTGTTACTTATGGAGTGGTATAGTATGATAATTGGAGGAGTGTAGTAATAGTACCTTATATAAGGGTAAGGGAGATAAAGGGAACTGTAGAAATTATAGGGTATTTAGTTTATTGAGTGTTGTAGGGAAGATATATGCTGGTGTTTTGGTCGAAAGAGTGCGCCGAGTGACTGAAGGACTGATTGGTGAAGAACAAGGTGCGTTTAGGAGTAGTAGAGGATGTGTGGATCAAATCTTTACATTGAAGCAAATGATTGAGAAAATTAGAGAAGAAATTCATTTTTGTAGACAGCAACAAAAGATAGGGCATAGAAAGGCCTCATGCATGTTAAGATACTTAAAGGCTGCTGGTAGGCTGAACAACAAAGTATATGACTTGATCATGAGAAGTAAGAATAATTTAAACTAAAGGATTATTTGAAGATCATGATGAGAGTTATAGTTATGTTGATCTTAAGGTTTGACTCAGCATGGACATTATGAAGAACTGGAAGGTGGAGTGTCAGGAAATGGTGTTAGAATGATGGAGATGAGTGGAGTGTGTACCTACCTATTATATGCGGATGATTTGGTTTTGTGTGGCGAATCTGAAGAGTTTGAGAGGATTGGTAGAGAGATTTGGTAGGGTGTGTAAAAGGAGGGGGTTTGAAAGTAAACGTAGATAAGAGTAAGGTTATGGTTGTGAGTGAGGACAGTCCTCAGTGTGGTTATGTTAGATGGTGAGCAGCTGGAACAAGTGTCTGAGTTTAAATATTTAGGGTATATGTTGGATGAGAATGGAACGGATGATGCAGAGTTTAGTAGGAAAGTTGTGAATGGCAGGAAGGTGGCTGGTGCAATTAAATCGTTGGTGAATGTAAAGGGACTAAGTCTTAGTGCGCTAGGGTCTTACATGAGGGTATGTTGTTACCTGTGTTATTGTATAGTAGTGAGACTATGGTCTGGAATAAGAAGTATAGATCTAAAGTTCAATGTGTTCAGATGGAGAATCTTAGGGGCATGCTAGGTGTGAGAAGAATTGATAAAATGAGGAATGAACGTATTAGAGAGTTGTGTGGTGTGAAGAAAGGGGTAAATGAGAGAATAAATGAAAGTATGTTGAGATGGTTTGGTCATGTGGAAAGGATGAATGATGATAGTTGGTTTTTACAGATGTATAGTGGCGAGTGTGTTGAAAACCGACCGGCTGGGAGATCGAAGAAAAAGTGGATTGAGTCCGTAAACGAATGTCTGAAGGAGAGAAATGTGAGTTTGGCAGAGGCGAGAATAAAGGTGCATAATAAGAGAGAATGGCGGGGTTTTGTGAGGGGGTATTGTTGTGGCCCACCTGGGTCAAGGGATGAACCCTTACACTGACGATTTACCATAGTGAGGGTCCGTCGCAGTCCCATGAAGCTATAGGGTGGATTTTCTGACTGCGACGAGTCCTTACTAATTAATGGAACAGAGGGGGGCTGGGCTTTCTTTTCGACTTTTGTCATATTCTTCTACTGCTTTTCTTTTCTGATGCTTGTTACGCACCTTACCACCAGTCTTTGGGGAGAAAAGGTAGATGAATATATATATATATAGCATAGCGATATAGCAGCAGCATATTATACAGCAGTTATATATATATATATATATATATATATATATATATATAGTTATGTTAAAAGGTAGATGAAGAATATATATATATATATATATATAATAATAATAATAATAATAATAATAATAATCAGATCATGTGAAATGTAATAATTATATGCCCTAGAGCACTAATAAACCTTTATTAAGTACTAAACTCTACTTTATATATTGTATACCTCTTTTAACATATTGTATTTACTGTATTTTAATGCTAAATACCCTAAAAAGACTTGATATATATGAAAAATAAGTAATTTAAAAAAAAAACAAAAAATTTTGGCCTTTGGTCTTTTTTTAAAAACGAACGGTTTTTTTTTTAATCCTAACCCTGACTCTCTCCCATCTGGACATTGTGGTATTGAGAGAACAGTGTATAGAATCAGGGAAAAGTACATATTTCCTAAACTCTATACTCTGGTGAAAGAGTATTGCACAACTTGTGTCTCATGCCAGAGAGTTAAAGGTAACAAGCCAAAGATTGCTGAAATAAAGAGTTACCCTCTCCCGCTAGAGCCATTCTCGAGACTTCATCTCGATGTGCTGGGCCCTCTACCTACCTGCAAGGAGACTAAGGCCAAGTATATATTGGTGATGAAGGACAGCCTCACAAGATATGTGGAACTCGTCCCTCTCATTCACCACACAGCTAAAGATATAGCACAGGCATTGCTAGAACGAGTTATATGTCGCCATAGTACGCCTGAAGTAGTAGTGTCTGACAGGGCCCCAGAACTAACTTCTACCTTCTTCAAAGAGATTTGCAAGCAGTGGGGTGTAAAAGCAGTAAACATCGTCGTTCGAAGACCAGAAGCTAACGGTCTCTCGGAGAGAGAAATGTTGAAGATTGCAAATCATTTGAGACACTATGTCAACTCGAACCACACAGATTGGGGTAAATTAATTCCTTTCACTCAAATTGCAATAAATTCCACTTTTAACTCTTCTATCGGTTGCACCCCACATTTCTTATTGTACACGTACAACAAACGCCTTCCATGGGATCTTCCTAATTACATCTCTCCTTTTACTAAAGGATCTGAACCTCAAAAACCTATTCACAGTTACATTCAAGACCTTGCTGAAAGGGCTAATCTCATTCGAGACCAGGCTCGCCAACATCTTCAGCATGAAACAACAACACAAATGAATAAACAACATAAAAAGGCAACCTCAACTCCGATTAGGGTTGGCGATTATGTGTTTGTAATTGACGTCAAGAGACCAGGGCAAAGTCCGAAATTGTTTTCGAAGTGGACCGGCCCGTTCTTGGTCAAACAGGTAGTACATTTCAATAAGTTACTTTTGCAATGTTTAAAAACTTCTAAAACTTTTATTGTGCATAGGGACAACATAAAAATCACCAAACTAAGAGCTAATAACATTCCAATTTCTACTACCAAACCAAAAAGTGATCTTGTACCATCTAATAAACCCCCTCCTAATATAGTTCAACAAATTCAACCCCCTCCCCCTGCCCCTCCAATTCCTAACACCATCTATTTTAAGAGACAACTTCCACCTTCCTTGCAATCACCACAGAGACATCTTTTCCCTCCCCCTCCCCCATCTGACCCCCCTTCCCCACCTCAATCTGATTCACCTCCCCTACCTCAAACTTCTCATCATCCACCTAAATCTCCTTCTCCTCCTTCACCATCTTCCCCTTCACCTAGTTCTCATCTACCACTTCCTTCAACTTCTCATTCAACTCCCCCGACTCAATCTCATTCAAAATCTACCTCCCACGCCCACCTACCAAGCCCAAGGAAAAACTTCTTTTTCTCCCCCTCCCCTCCAAAGAGAATGTCCTTTAAAGGGTTCCCCACCAACATACCCCCTAGATTATCTTTTGATGAATCTCCACCATCACAACCTTCATCACCTCACGTTCAGCCTTCAGCACCTACCTTACAGCCTTCAGCAGCTCAAAGTCAACCTCCAACACCACCCCCATTACCACCAAAATATCACTTCAAAGTAGCACATCCGATTCCAACCCCACACCCACCTCCACCACCTCCACCTATACCACAAGAACCTTTACAACCTAACCCATCATTCCCACTACCTTCTCCTCAAGACACAATTCCTATTCCCCCATCCACACCTAGAAATACATCACCTCCTTCTCCACCAGATAACAGATCTAGAGATCACACCTTTGTCCCAAATTTCCCAATGAGAAACACAAACATTCCTCATCCCATGGCTTTACGGGACAGACAACAAAGAACAATAACTAGAGGTGGCAGACAATATTATTTACCACCACAACAAAATATTCCTCGAGGTAGAGGTTTTCCACCAAGACATCACAAGCCGTGAATATTTATTTAGTTTTCTTTTAAAAACTCCCAAGGGGAGAACAATTTATACATTTACACCAACGTATAAATATAAAAACATATTAAAAATAGACATTTTAAATATGCAAAATAGGAAAAGTTAAACCCATTTTCCAAGTAATAAGATACTTTTTTTAACAACAAAATATTGAAACAAAAACCATCTCTCATAAAATTTTTTCATATATCTTCTCACAGGTATCATGCATGTAATTTGGTTCTTCTTCCCATTAATATTATCAACTTCCTTCGCTCTGGAAAAAGAAAACAAATATGAAGTACACCCAGGATTCATAGCAAAACGAATAGGACAGATCAAATTCATCACTTCCTATCTAGAAATACACACAGACATAAGATGTACAACAGAAATTTTTCAACAAATACAAAGGGTAGTAAGCAAAAATATTAACCTATCATCTATTTATATTCCTTATTTGCAAAACCGGTATAGAAGTAGATTTTACCAAGATGAAAATAATACCTCCCCAGAATTAAGTTATATAACAAGGTTATTGGACGAAAGTCAAAAGAAATTCTTAGCTTTGTCAAAAGATCCCTGGGTTCTTTCTCATGTAAAAACTCAGCCTTCAGCACACCCCAGGAAAATCAAAAGAGGTCTTATGGACATAGGCGGGTCAGCGTTGCAATACCTATTTGGAACCGCCACCATGAATGATATCCAAAAGCTCAAAACAAGAATAGATATGTTACAAGATACACGAACCCACTTGTATAATTTAAAAGAACAAATTCATAATAATACCAACACCTTAACAGCCATAACAGATAACCTAACAATCATCTCAAAGTACGTAAATTCATCAATTTCTTCAATAGAGCTTCAACAAGAGCTCTTAAAGTTAAACATTTACCTCAACTTAGAAAAGACCATCTCAGATAATATATATAATCTTATTAGGACAGTTCAGAACATCTGGGAAAACGCCAAAACACATAACACTCCTCTAAATCTGTATTCATATGACATCATACTTGAACTTATTCAAAACAGCAGTCAAACTCTACATCATCAACCAATACTTCCCCTTAACCGCGAAAATTTCTACCAATTCCTTACTTTCTCCTGGTCATATATTCAAGGAAATCACCCCTACATATTATCCACCATCATACCCTTCTCCGAAGAAACCCCTTATGAAGCTTTCAACATCATCCCATTTCCAACACCATTCAATGACACATATTCTAGAATTATACTGCATAACCCCTATCCATATTACTTTTTAAACCATAAAACATTAAAATTCACCTACAGCTCAAGTCTTTCAGAAGATATTTGCAAGCACTCCAACGATAATTACATTTGCTTTCCTTCAAACCTCATACATCAAATAGATTATCAAGATTGTATCTTGTCGGCCATACTTTCTAAACCCAACACTACATTCTGCAACTATAATATCTATCCTTACCAGTTACCTTACACCCTTAAAGTTGGAAACTATACTCTACTCTCCTTTCCTTCTCCTATAACCGCTTCTATCTCTTGCCCTATGAAACAGCCAAATTTAGGCACTGGTGCATTATTCTCCCTCTTCCAAGGATGCACCCTGGTATCTGAAAAGTACTCTTTCAAATACCCTCCACACTCCTCCTTGCAGACCAACTGGCTTTCAAGAGCACCTCAGTTTCTGGAACACCTAGAGCCATCTCATGACTTCCTTCCAAATATAACTTCTTTCACTTCAAAGTTGAAATTAAAATCTATTCATCCACATTGGGACGCTTCGTTAGATAACATAAACAAAACTTTACGGACTCAGGAATTAATCAACATCCATTCATTTTCCATATCTGGTTTTTCCATTTTTATTGTTATTCTCTGTACGGTAGGAATTTACTACTTTTATCTAAAACTCCGTCCGATTCAATCCGCTCCTGCAGCTCCTCCGGCAGCCCCTTCGGTAGTACCGAGTATCCAGTACACCGTCCTTCAGAGAGCCCCTATACCAGAACCTAAACCAACTTCACCAGTGTATCCCGCAATAGAACCAATCTATTCAAACCCGTCTGCCAAACTAGCTTAATAAAAATTTTTTTTTCGGCAAAGGGGACTCTATACAAAAATTAATTTTGCATAGTTATTTTGAAGGAAAAACTTACTTTCCTTCAAAGCCTAAAATTTTTTTTATTTAAATATATAAAAAAAAGGGGTTCGAGCCGACGGAGGGACAGAGGGGGGACGAAGTCCCCCCCGTCGTCCCCCGGTAGGCCGAGAAACCCCGACTCTCTCCATCGTTCTTGTTTACCCGTGGATATTCTTTAGTGAAAAAAAGAAAAATTCAACATTTGGCAACCTTTACCCTCCAACTACTACAGCTTCTTCCTATTTTCAAAAAACTATAATTTTTCCAACAATTTTAACAATTTTAATTTTTTAAAAAGCATTATTTTTTTTTTATTTTTTTTAATTTCAGGGGTCAAAATGTCTCCTGATTAATAAAATGATATTTATTTTCGTTTAGCTGTTATAGTTTTTTAGTTACATGCCTGTCCTTTTCGGGATGTTGACCATATATATATATATATATATATAAAAATATATATATTTATATAGATATATATATATAAAGAAGAAAGAGTATATAAATATATATATATATATATATATATATATATATATATATATATATATATATATATATATATATATATATATATATATATATATATATATATATATAAAAATTAATTTTTGTATAGTTATTTTGAAGGAAAAACTTACTTTCCTTCAAAGCCTAAAAATTTTTTTATTTAAATATATAAAAAAAAATATATATATAGATAAATCTCACCCCCCCCTTCATTTGTCTTCCCGTCTTTTTGATTGGCTAGCAAGCGTCTTCCGATGCTTTCCCCCATTTTCCCACGTATATCTCAAAGCCTTAGTGTATTGAGAGACTCCCCCAATTTTAAGGGAATACCATCTCCACCCCCCTTTTTTTATTCTCCCCACGCCGGCAAACTTTTCGCCATGAGGAATCACTTTTCTTAAACGTGAGTTCTGATCACATGTGTATTGTTCCACTTCCCAATATTTATGCGTTCAACTGGTGAGTCCTATTTTCTTGCACATATTATTTAATATTCCTTACAAACTGCAACTTTTCAGGAAAAGTTCATTTAGGGAAGGTTTGGTTAAAAACAAAATTTACCACAATATCATTTTTTTGGTAGTAACTCAGGCCTAATCGTTTTTCGGCGATATAGGCTAATACTAGCATTCTGGTTTGCTCCGCGTTTTTCGTGGGACCTAATACTTGAATGAATATGTGTTGTGAATGTTTTTTTAGTTATTATTATTAATAGATATATTTTCTTTTGAACGCGAATGAATAGGTGTTGTGAACGTTTTTTTTATATAATTATTATTATTATTAAGTTTTATTCTTTTACTGGAGACTCCATGGGAAAAGTGAAAGCTATTTATATATATAAATATTTTTAGACAATGATGGAAAAGTAAGTTATATTATTATTATTATTTCCCTTTACCTTAATTTGGGTAGCTATGTCCCGGGGGAAAAAGCCCTGTTGGCAAAAAGTTTTTATTATTAGAATATATTATAAATTTATATTTTCTTTTGAAATCACATTTTCAAATAAGGCTAACAACCTTATTTGAAGGTGACCTTCGGATGAAGGCGCCTCAGGGTCATGGCAAAATTTTTTTCAAAGTTACTTTGAGGACTTTAATAATTGTTTTCCTCTCTCAAAGTGAACATCAGTTATGAATTACCATTTTTATATTATCACTATTTTAACTGAACGCGAATGTGATCTGAAAGTTATCTTTAAATTTTTATTATTATTATTATTTTATCGCCAGCGAGTGAAAAAGAGAGAGGCTGTATTTTTATATTACTTTTATTATTATTATTATTATGACTGAGTTTTGAACAGCATTTTGAGTAGATGGATTTTTAAAAAATATTAATATTATTTCGATTTCTAACACGTTGATATTCGGTAGAGTTTAGTAAATATATGCTTTAGGATGACGCCCTCAAATAAACCTAAAAAGTTTATTTAGAGAGTGAGTTTTCGGATGAAGTCGCCTGCATCCCAGGCACGAGGGTTTTAATTTTTCTGAAAACTCCTAAATTTGAGATATCAAAATTTGAGTTTCTTCCTAAAATTTTATATTAGCTGTTTGTGGTGTATTATCATTATTATTATATTTTTATATTATTTTTTTGTTTTGTACGTTCCCAAATAAACTTAAAACATTTATTTGGTAGCGATTTTCGGAGGAAGTCGCAGGCCTTACATACAGGAGATTTCCATTTTTTTTGGGACTCTGAAATTTTTAATTTTTAGGCCTGATAAGGTATTTTTAATATTGTATTTTCTATAAGTTTTCAGGAGGTTATTATTATTTATGAATGTATATTATGCAATCAATTTATGTCTTTAGGATGGTATTCTTTTTCTTTGAAATATTTTTAATATTGTATTTTCTATAAGTTTTCAGGAGGTTATTATTATTTATGAATGTATATTATGCAATCATTTTATGTCTTTAGGATGGTATTCTTTTTCTTTGAAATATTTTTAATATTGTATTTTCTATAAGTTTCAGGAGGTTATTATTATTTATGAATGTATATTATGCAATCAATTTATGTCTTTAGGATGGTATTCTTTTTCTAGGTATAACAGGACCGGTAATTTTGGTCCTCAATTTTTATGAAATTTATTATTAACAAGGTGTTACAGGGCAGATATTTTTGGTCCTCGATTGTTATGTAAGTTTTATTTATGTTTTTGAACATGTTGTTCTATCACGATTTATTTAACCTTTTTTGAATGGACCCGGTAATTCGGTCCTATCTAGGTAATGTTCATAACCCACGAATAATTTATTTTTGGGAATTTATTTTATGTTGATTACAACAGTTTTTTTTACAGTGTTATAAAGGACCGTCATTTTTGGTCCTCAGTTTTATGTATGTTCTGTTTTGGTAAATCCTTTCTTTAATTTATCGTTAGTAAAATTTGGTTTTCTTATATTTTTTTATTTTTTTGAGTACAGTATTTTTGTTCCTCAAATTTTTATTTATAACCTTTCATGGATTTGAAAATTTGTGTGTTGATAGCTATGAATGTAGTTAAATTGGTGTATTATAGGTGGCTGAAAATCATATATCCACCATGTCCATACTGTAATATTTTTGTAGAGTATATAAAGTTTTTTTGAGCGGTGTGCCTATTAATTTTTGAGTTTTTATGAAACCTTATGTATATTTCACTATTTATATTTTTCTTTGTCTATTATTGATTTCATTTTTTTTGTACTTTTAGGCAATCGGGATTGAGATTTGAAAATAAAATTTTATTGGAAAAGCTTGTTTGTTTGCGCAATTAACCCCAAGGCATCATTAGCATTTATCCCAGAAGTAGATTTGGGATATATATATATATATATAGTGTTTTATATATATATCAAATATATATATATATATATATATATATATTATATATATATATATATATATATATATATATATATATATATATATATATATATATATAAAGATATACAGGATAAATGATTGGCTGGTAAATGGTTTCGAAAATAAATATTTTCTTCCTCGTAGCACGAATACGAAGTGAGGGTATTCTATGTAAAATACTGAGAATATTAATCATTGCTATTGGCTTTACATTCCGGTTTGCATTCATATATATATATACTGTTATAGGCAGCAGCATAGAGCATAAGGCTACATAGCAGCAAGGGGCTATATATAAGGTTGTTGCTGCTATGTTACAGCATGGTAGAAAGAGTATATGTTATTGCTAAGTTGTTGCTACAGCAAATATATATATATACATATACACACATACCATATATATATATATATATATATATATATATATATATATATATATATATATATATATTATATATATATATATATATATATATATATATATATATATAGGTTCCTTTATTAAACCAGGGGCAATAATAAAATTAGTATCGGAATGGTTGGTAATGCTATCTCAGAATTATTTACCTACGCTAAGATTGCCTTCTTTCATTGTTGTACGAAAAAAGAAGAAATAATTTTAATTTTAGGCACCGGTGTTGCCGAAAGCCCACGGGCTGTCTGCCGTTCATTGGGGGCAAAGTGTATCCCACCCTACGGTATTCGTTAATTAATAAAAAAGTGTCATGGCGTCTACATTCACTCTACAAACTTTACGTAGATACATCAAATTTAAATTGAAATAAATTGCCTAAGCTTACTCATTTTATAAGCTTAGGTGTGAAGTCCAAAAAAATAAATATCAATTTCTTTTTACTTTTTTGTTAATATTAATTAAATTAAATTTGAAAATTCACCATTACAAAGAAAGTTTGGGTCATGTCAATTTTTCCTTACGTTCTTTGGAGAAGTTTTATTAATAATGAAAAAATAAAATTTACCCGATAAAAGAGAAAAAAATTTATTCAATGTGTATTAGTGAAGTTTAATAAATTTTAAGTTCTTTACTTTTTTATTTTTTTTTTATTTTAAGTTTTTTTAAACAATTATATTTAGACAATTAAAGTTTTTTAAACAATTTTATTTAGTCAATTAACATTTATTACAATAAAACTCTCTCTCTCTCTCTCTCTCTCTCTCTCTCTCTCTCTCTCTCTCTCTCTCTCTCTCTGATATATAGAACTTACTCACGCACAGCGTGAGTAAAATGTTACACAGCACCGCTCGCGCGCAGCTCGCATTTGGAGTGAGCTCTTCAGCGAGCGGTCTGCTATGCATGCATCTACCCTATGCTACTAGCATACTAGTACTGCTAGAATGCTAGTAGTATTCTTTTAATATGATTAGAACAATGTAGCATATCTATGCTTTTTGACTGCAAAGCATTTGCCTTAGATTCCAATAATGTAGAACACTTATCTACAAAAACCAACACAGATAAAGAACTTTGCCTTGGCACAGTCTAGCTGAAAAAAGACTTTTCTCTCTGCACTGTCATCGTTTTCTAATTATCTTTGCAGCTTTACGATAATTCCGATAACAATTTTTATTGAATATATAAATGATGCTGTATTTATGTGACCAACGTGTCTCACAGAAAACCGGAATGTTTGGGGAATGCTTTCATCGAAAAGTAGATACATGAAATAAGTTGATTATATATATCCCTTACTGTTGAAATTATGCTGCGTATTTTTTGGACACAATTCAAATCTTTCACAACAAGGTTCGGTTCATTTCTTGACTTGCAAAGTTGGTGAAAACAATCTGTTATTGCACCAATATTTATCGTTTGGACAGGAACACTGGAATAATTTTGGTAATTTATATATTATGCCTTATAATATCATATATATATATATATTATAATATATATATATATATATATATATTCATATTTTTCTTCGTTATGTAGAATGTATATCTATTGTATATGGCTATAATATATATATATTTATATATATTAATGTATAATAATAATATTATTATATATATATATTAGTATATATATTATAATATTATATATAATAATATATATTATATATATATATATATTATTATCTTATATTCTATCATAATTCTTTCTATCGTTATGTAGAATGTATATCTATATGTAATGGCTATAGTTATTAATATTGTTTAGATAGGCGTTAAAGTTTGCAAAATTAGCGGAGCGAAATAGTGGTTTCCGGATCATTCTTTCGTTTGAGTTCTAAAAATATCTAATTAGTACCCCGTAAAATTTTGTCAAATTTTATTGCAGATTGTGTAAATTCTTTCTTCGTTATGTAGAATGTTATCTATTGTAATGGCTATAGTTATCTTATAATATATATATATATAATATTTATATAATATATATATATTATTATTAATATATTATTTATAATTATATATAAATATATATATATATATTATATTATTTTATATATATATAATATATACATTGTGTAATTTTGCGGTTAGAAATTTGTTTTCATAGGGCTATCAGTGGTTGCTAAATTTCGAAATTTCGGTAGAAAACGGGATTGTGGATTCGTGCGTTGAAAGTGATCTGTTTGTGAACAATATATTGGTAAATTGTTTGTAAACAACAAATATATATGGCTACACGTCTACGCTGATTTATGAGAGTGTGAAATCCACGCGGTCTTTTCGGGTAACGAATTGTGTGTCCATAAAAGATAAAGTGGCTGTGATTTGGAGAGAGAAAAGTTTAGCTTGGAAGAGAAGAATGGTTGACAGCTTTAGAAGAGAAAAAGTTAGCGCTTGGGGCAGAAGAGCGAAGGGAGAAGCTAAGCTTGAGGTGAGCGGAGTAGAAAAAGCCAAACTCGAAGCAGATGACGAAGAGAAAGAGGCTAAATTAGAGCAGAGAGAAAGATGCAAGAGTGGCGGAAGAAAGGTGCTTCAGATAAGCTTGATGCTGAAAAAACGCGGCAAACATGAGCAGTTGATAGCAATCACAGATGCTCAGCAGCAGCCATAAATATTCCTATGCTAGTAGTATCGCAAAATTGAAGCTTCCTTTCTTCGATGAAAGAAACGATATTGAAGAATATCTGTTAATGTTTGAGAAGCAGCGAGGCGACGATATTCCTATGAAAGGAGCGACAAATTTTAGGAGTTTTCCTAACAAGCAAGCTGTCAGTGTTAATAGATGACTGTTGAAGAATTAAAGAGCTACGAAGGTTTGAAAAGTGCTTTATTGGAGAGATATGGGCTCACGGAAAGTGGGTACTGTACAAAGAAAACTATAACTCCTACGGAAGATGATAATCTAGGGTTTATTTACAGAGGATTATTGAAGCTCTTAAAAAGAGTTAACAGCAAGCGGATGTAACACTGACTGATGATTATTATCGAATTTTTTCTGGTGGATAAGTATTTGAATAGGTTCAAAAGAACTCGCACTAGTTTAAGAGTCGAAGAAGAAAGCACCAGAAGAGATTATAACTTGTTCTGAAGGATACATGGAAGCACTTCGTTTGAGGTTCACAGCTAATAGACACGCGAAATCACAATCACGGTGAGAAAAGCACACATAATAATGTAATTATAAATAAAAGCAATGGTTTACCTTACGAATGGTAATGCAAAAAGTAAGCACCAACATGCACTGAGAGCACTAACAATAAGCTGATCGGAGTGGAGTGCGACAGACAGAATATCGTCGCAGTAGCAGTTGACCGAGAGAAGTGCCGTGCTTTAAGTGTAGAGGAGAGGGCATATCTCAGGGATTCGAGCCCTCCTTATTTCAACAATAGTATGAGGGGAAAACAATTTCAGGAAGCCAAAAAGAAGACAACAAGAGCCGGGCGTCCGGAGTCCTTGTAACGGCACGAGCTGAACTCTCAGTGAAGAGCCGAAGCCTGAATGAGATAATGAAGGTGAAAAATGACGAAACTATCTGTAACGTATGGGACGGTGAATGGCTTTAAAGTCAAACCCTGCCGAGATCCTGGATGTAAGTAGTGTTGTGCGAGAAAGTTGTGGAAAAGGTGTTATGTGGAAACAATGAAATACGTTTGTTGGGAAGGTAGGTTGATCGAAGCTCGCTTGCCAAATGTGATGTGTACCCTTATTACGTAAGGAGACAACCGCGGAGTGTTGGCCACTGATGGCTAGTATTTGGTTCGGGAATGTTCAAAGCGCATTGCCATAAGTCAGCTAATTGCTTGGGAGTGACGGTGTGTTGAGGGCGTAAAGTAGAGGTCGGCATAATCTTAGAATATCTGGTCCATCGCTGAGAGGATGAAGAAGGTTACAAGAGAACCTAACCAAACAATCTAAATTTGGAATGGCAAGTTTGGAGTGAGTGGTAAGAGGACCGTCAGTGCAAACCATGTGGAGCATATTGTTACTGATGTAACCCCAACTGGTCTGAATAAATGTGAATGCTGGGTGAAATTGTTCACCTGAAAAATGAGACCGTTACGGAAAGATGAAAGTTGAACCCTAAGAGCTATGAAAAGTATGTTTGCAGAAGTCGACAATGGAAACCATCATCGGATCTGGTTCAAGTTCTTCGATGGAACAATTTAAAGATGATGAGGATGGGTGAGAAGGTGCAGGTGAGAGCAAAGATGAAGGAAGTGTCCCTACTGCAGTTGAGAGATTAAGAGGACCTTGAAGTACAAGAAATTATTGACGATCGGGAGACTTTTAAAAATAGGAGCAAAGACGATGTCACTCTACAGAGGATATGGAGGTCAGTGGAAAAAGGTGAAAACAAGTATATAGTAAAGAATGGTGTACTATTTAAAAGAGTTATGGAAAACCAACAGGAGAGGTTTACTTTGGTTGTACCAAAAGAGTACAGAAGTAGAGTCTGAAGATGGGCACCGATGGAATGTCTTCGTGTGGTCTCAGGGGGTAAAGAAGACTTGGGGTAAATTAGCCAACATTTTTCTGGCCGAACATATATTCAGACGTAACTAAGCCTGTTACTCGTGTGATATATGCCAGAGAACGTGCCTGAAAGGTTCAGTGAAGAAGATACCTCTGTGCCAATTTTTTTTTAGAGCTATTGTCAAAGGGTGGATACCACCTGATTGGACCAATCTCACCACCATCTTCAGAGGGGCACCAGTATGTCCTGACGCTTGTGGATGGCCGATACGCGTATCTGAAGCTGTGCGCTAAGCATTATGCTCAGAAGGTGAGGACGTCTGTGTTCAATTTACTGAGGTTTGGGTGTACCAAAAGAATCTCAGTGAAATGGGTAGACATTTTACATCTGATTATGAGAGATGTAACAAAGATGTTGAACATCAAACAGAAATTTTCCAGCATTTACCACACCCAATGAGTCAAGGTGTCACCGAAAAGTTCAACGGAACTCTTAAGAGAATATGCTAAGAGATGATGCGTGAACAAGGAGGAAGTGCAAAATACAGTTTGAGCATATTATTGGATACGGGGGCTCCACAGGATTACAGGGTTCTCCCATTCGAACTCTGTATGGTAGGACCTGTGCGAGGATCCGATGCAATTTTACATGAAATTTGGCGGGGATATTAATATGCGAGGCAGTCACATTAGATATTTCGACCTTGCAGGAGACTAAACGACTCTAAAGTTGGTAGAGAGAATTTGCGAAGGCAAATTTACAGAAAGATACTATGACAAGGAGTGCAAGGCCAGAAAATTTGGAAGTGGAAGATTAGCTTTTTTGTGTCTCTTACTGACTCGACGCAGAGATGTTGATTGAATGGGGCGGGATCATACAGTGGTGAGTATATGGTAATGGACAATTACATAGATCAAAGTGGTAGATGTGATTAAGACCTATCATATCAACTGCTGAAGAAGTACATTGTGAGAGAGGAAAGTGAAGAAGAGGAAGAAGAGTGGTCAACATCCGGCGAATATGGTTGTTCGCAGTGATCCTCGACACTGATAATGAAGAAACATTGGACTCTAGTGGAAATGGACCTACAATGTGGAAAAGGAGAATTTGTCCTGACACTAAGATCATGGCAGACATAACCGATAGTAGGAAGTGAGTTAATGGAGATCTTGAAGAAACATGAAGGGATCTTTACG
This sequence comes from Trachelipus rathkii, assembly GCA_015478945.1. NCBI lineage: Eukaryota > Metazoa > Arthropoda > Malacostraca > Isopoda > Trachelipodidae > Trachelipus > Trachelipus rathkii. The sequence goes on from JABUQX010025558.1 coordinate 46,170, forward strand.
ATGTGGCTGGACGTAGAAATCAATTATCATGCTCTAGAAAAACCTTTTACTGACCGAAAACCCCACCCATCAGGGCTGGAAGCCGTACATGTATGTTTACGACGCGACGGAGTTAAAGAAGGAACGGATAGATGAGTAAGAATGGCATATCGTCCTCACGTCGCCATATTCTGGCACTGTTGTCGTTGTCCGAAAAGGAGGGGTAAAGATGTGTGTTCGGACTAAGGGCCCTGAATAGGAACGGTCTTTGATCCAGCCATGACTACTACTCAATTTGTTTTCCAAATTTTGAAAAGACAGTTTTATACAAAACTGAACTTGCAAGGGTACTGGCAGTAAAGATTAATGCCTGAAGATTTCACAAAACTGTTTTTTCGAGAGACGGACCTTCAGTTATCTCAAAGCTACAAATTGGTGATGGTTAATGCGGAGCCACACTTGTAGATCTATCCGAGACATGGATGGAATCATCGATGTCGTTTCGTATATCGACGATATATCGTACCTTGCAGACCGCGCGAGCATATGATACGATTAAGAGACGTTCTTCAAAGACTTCAGGAGGAGGGATTTACATAGGCCGCGAAGTGCGAGTTGCTTCGTCGGTGTTGAGTTTTGGGCCCTTTATTGGGCAATGGGACTAAGGGGTTTGCATGAGGATATGTGGTAAAAATTAAGAAACAGAGCCGCTAAGAAAAGAACAGATAGTTTTCTTAGGCTCACTGTTTCAGGATTTGTGAAAAATTATGCAAAGATTGCAGCGCCATTGACGACTTTAACAAGAAGGGAGAGCAACGAAGGTCAGGTGGAACAACACACAGGCATTTGAGAATTGAAAGAGCGCTTTGAGCTGAGCCATATTGAGATGCCAAGAGTTGGAGAATAGTCAACTAAAGTGGATGATTGCACTTCTTATGGATACGTCTTTTACAAGAAGATGTAGGAATTCACGATCGCTTACGGAGTATAAAGTTGTCTGTGACAAACAGAGATCACTTTGAGAAAAAAGCTTAGGAATTATATGGGCATTAAGAAAATTCGAGCCATCCTCTACGGGAAGATTTAATCCTCAATGCTGGCAATAGAGACGTGACGGCTATGAATAAGAAGAGGTTGGAGAATAATGAATAATGAGGTGGTCTTATTAGTACAAAGGTCAGATTTTATCTTAAACCACATAAGTGGGAGAAATGTTATATGCGAATACTAACAGTCATATGCGACACACATTGGTCATTATCAAAGTTCTAAGAAGAAGGAGCAATGAGTGAATGAGACTTGTAATATGGCTTTATCAGTGTACTAAAGAAAATGTACCAATTTGCTTCAAAAGGGTGGGCAAGATGTAATGCAATTATACACGTAATATATAACATGCCTCATTTATGTTTTGTAAAGCAATGGCCAACATTGCCATTAGCATATCTCTTTTTTTGTCTATATACGTATGTAATGATTGTACGTGCTGTCGAAATTTGTTAATATGGTTGTAATTCTGAGTAATGAACAGCCAATGAAAACTTGTTTTTTTCAAGTCTTACTTTTGAGAAGCTAAGTTTTGATTGGTTGTCATTCACAAAACTGTGATAATAATAATCATACATTTTATTATTTATATTATATTGTATTCTTAGTTAATTATATTTTCATTAATTTTATTTATATATTAACTGAAAAGCGATACTAAGCATTTATTATTATGTAATTTTTTGTATTATATAAATTGTATTAAATTTAATGATTTATAATGTGAAGCTCACAATGTATAATGCATTTGCTTTTATGTTTCGATTTTGAAGAAAATGTGATTTCTTGTGGAAGTTCATTGTCAGAATAAATCCAATTTTCGGTCTGCTAAATGTTTTAATGTACATTGGCTTTTTCTAAAATAACTATAACGTGGTCATATTTTTTATTATTTTAGGAATGTATTTTGGACAAAAAAAAAACTGATTGACGAAGATTTGTATAAATAGTAAATTATGAATATGATACTTTCTTGCTTTCATATCGTCGTTAATAAATGCTTAAGTTGGTATGCGCTTTGTCGCTTGTCTCGAAATTTTATTATTTTTTTTTGTGTGCATATTCTTGTATAGTGTGTGTTATTTTATATTTTTGTAAGTAATTGTAAATTTCTTAATGTAAAATGGTGTTTTAAAATTTTAATGTTGAAATATCGTGGCTTATTTTTTTGTAAAGCTAATGGTGTTTTAAGCCGTGTTTTAAATATAATTGTGTTATTGTAATTGCAATTGCTATTTTAAGAAGCATCGTCCTGTAGCGATTGCGAATGCATTGTTCTGCGGTGTATACATATATCACTACAGGTAGGGTTTTATTCATTGAAGTGTATTTAGTTTAATATGGTAAAGATTCTTTTGTGTTACAAATTAGTGTTACCGATATTAAATTTATTGTTTTATCATTAATTTGCAAGTCAATTTTTATATTTCCTCAATTTAAGATTTGTTATATTACTAGTTTGGCAACTCTTTGACTTTAAGACTCAGCTGTTATTTGATCAGCTGGTTTTGCATTCATTTGGTCCCACTGACAAATCGATGTTTTAAGTAATTTCTACAAACATTTAATTTACAATTTAAAATAATTATAATTCTTTTGCAATAATTCTGTCTATATATTTTTTGTTAGTTATATTTTGCTTATTTATAATATCAGTATGACATCAAAATATATATTATTATTATATATATTTATATTATTTATGGTGTGATATCTAGCTATAAATATGGAAAATTTAGTGTTGATATTTGATTTTTTTTTTTTTTTTTTTTAGCATAATTTTTAATATATTTATATATTAAATATATATAATTATTATAATATTATTATATATATTATATATATATATATTATATTATTATATATACTTTATATTATATTATATTATATTATATATATATATTATATAATATACTATATATATAATATAATGGGAAAAAAAAAAAAACAAATAATTATAGTCCGAAGTTCTATATGTGCAGTGAATGTATGCGGATACCTACGGACATTCGGATACATGTTCATGGACTTATAAAATCTTGTAAGAAGACAGTACATTTTTATTTTTTTTGTTATTAAAATTATTTTTAAATTATCACAGTGTTTTTTTGGTATTTCAACGTGGTTTTATGCTTTTCTATTATTCAATATTTAAATTAGTATTGTTTCTTACTCTTAAAGACGTGGTTTTCGTGATTGAAAGATTGATCACAAGAAGGGTTCATTCTCTGGATAAGAAAAGTAATGATTCATGCTTTCATTTGTGTTAAAAATCTGCTAGAACGTGTAAACCTTGAAGGGTCTCTAAAGGATATTGGGAGTTTAAGTATTGGTCTGCACTGCATATTTGATCAGGCGATAGTCACTTGAACGGAGGCGGATTAACATGTTACATATATCAAGGTTTGCGGATAATAGGGTTAGTTGATTGGATTGTCACGTGGGGCCTGGCAAGGATTTGGTTCACATTGAGAGTAAGTTATGACAGGATAATGTTAATATTTTTTCATAACCTACCTATCTACTAATACACAGCACAAACACAACACACACAGCATACACACAATCACACACAACAGATTACTTCACTCACACAGAATTCTTACACATTACAGCGTTTATTCACTCACCGATTTACTTCACTTATACACACATTCACTATGAATTATACCCCAATTCAATATGAAGCTTCATTTACACATAGACATTTTAATTTGGTTTTACCAAAAGTAAACACCTTACCACCTTTGACAAGCCTGGGATTTTGGTATAGAAGTTATAGAATGGATTAATCTTTGATGACGTATCTTTAGCAGTTCATCTTTGATGGTGCCTATGTTGATGGTAAAGCTTTGGTGGTCTCCAATCCGTAAGTGAGTTATCTAGTGATGTTTCTATTAGTGTTCTATGAGTAATCTATGAGTGCCAGGTGAGTGCAGTGAGTGCCAGGTGAGTGCCAAGTGAGTGCCAATGAGTGCCATTGAGTGCAAAGTGAGTGCCAATGAGTAAGTGAGTGCCAATAGTGCAAGTTGAGTGCCACATAGTGACAATGAGTGATCACTTTTTTCAGCCTTTTACTAGCCACCCTGGACCGAATAGCCTATATTGGGTATCTACCTAAGGTAAATAAGGTTATGAGGATCGATTGGTGTAATATTAAAGTTGCTAGATGCTTCTACTATGATTAGTTCTTGTTTCTAACCTTTAGCTGACAAATAGTATATTAAGAGCTGACCAGTTGAGCGTGGCGATACAACGTTTCAGAGTCCATGTCGCAGGTGATCCCCGTCGAGAAATCCGCCGCGCTGCGCCGCAGGCGAATAATTCTTCAGCGCGGTGCGGCCTGCGGCGATATTTCCGCGTAACCGACCGCCAACGATGCGCCGCAGCCATATTCAGCGTAAGCGTCGCAGTGCGTCGCAGACAGCATATACCTGCGCGAGACGAAAAATATGATATCATGTAACTATTCCAAGATTTTTTTTTCATAATACTATTTCTTATATTATATTTTACTAAAATTGTACGAATTTTATTAAAAACAATACTTTACATACCCTCAACAGTAAATAGTTAATCATAGAGGGTAACCACATAGCACCAAGGAGATTAGTATGCTTTTGTTTTACTGTTTACTGCTTTTACTCACTGTTTTACTGCTTTAACTTGCTGTTTTACTGCTTTAACTCTATTACCTTAAAGCAGTAAATAGTAATCAATAGAGGTGTTCTAACACCAAAGGGGGGAATAGTATGCTTTTGTTTAACTGCTTTATGTCTTTAACTCATGTTTTACTGCTTTAATAAAGGGCAAGTTGTTGTGGCTTTTAACTTCTGTTTTACTGCTTTACTCTCTGCTTACTGCTTTATCTCATTATTTTATTAACATTAGATACTTGAAAGCAGTAATATAATCATTAGAGGTGTTACTACACTAAGGATTAGTAGCCTTTGTTTTCTGTTTTACTGCTTTACTCTCTGCTTCTGTTTACTCTCTCCTTTACTGTTTTTAATCATTGCTTCTGTTTTAACCTCATATATTATTAATTATGGTTCTTTTATATTTTATTTTTGTTTTAATCTTTTTTATTTATTTATTTTTTTATTATTTCTATTTTTTTTGTTTTAATACTTTTTTTATTTTTAAATTGTAATGCAAGAATAAAAACGCAGTGTGTTATATACATCTTTATTTTTAAATAAATTGAAGATATTTATTAAACTTTTTATATATATGAGTTTTAGGGCCGTAAATCTTGTCTTATCATTTTTAAAGCAATTTATAAATAATTAAACTATAAAATTATTGACATACAAATTTTTAAGCATCAAAAATATTTACAAGTTTATTAAACATACATTATTTAAAAGCAAATAATGAAATTTTCGTACTTTACCACCAATGTCAATATAATCTCCCAATTAGTTTGATATAAGTTTTTTACACAGCTTACATTATTATTTTTAAAAAATAAGGTGATAAGTGATTATTAATTAAATTTTAAGTTCAAAGAATCAATTAAGTGAACGTCATTTTTTGCTCTATAAACGGAGATCCAAATGTCCTGGTGAGGTGATGTGACGAGGCATATGTATTATATGAAGCAGGTTCTTTCCAACTTTTAGAGTTTATTTGATTAATGGCGACACTCCTAAAAGCGAATTTTTATTTTCACACCGATTTATTTCCTCTTCATTCATTTTTAAATTCAAAAGTACATTGCGTACTGCTGTATATTCATGAGTGGGATGCTCAAGATAGACCACTACCGTGATGGGTGTTTGTAGACTTGATCCAAAAGAGAGACTTTATTGTACCCTTTCTCAAATGTTTAAATGATAGGCGTTTACAAGCTGACAAGGTCAGCTGTGAGATCAGTAGGCATATAAATACTATTTTTTGGTTTCTTCAAGATTTAACGCCGTCCATCTATCATTAATGATACAGTTGGCTTATTAGGTCGTAAAAAGGAGAGTACAGAGAGATAGGTCTCGTGTTAACTTCATAATCCGGTCCGTGGTTATGTTTTTATTTTTGTCCTAAGTCGAAATGTGATGATTTATAGGGTATTTTTTTTAATTCCGGAGTAGCGTCATGTTTCACTAATCATTTATTTGACTTTCTGTGGTAATTTCCGTTTCAGATGTTTAGGGATTTTGATATCGATAATCTGAGTGAATTAATATTGGTTTCAAAACTCTCTTAATAGGTGTACTTTGCTGTAGCATTCAAAAGCGAATCGTCTATATTAAATAGCTTCAAAGGTAAAAATTTCTTTTTCTAACATACGAGATTAGCCTCCAGCAGTTTGAAAACAGGTTTTGGACATACAGCTAGCAGTGTTAATTTTTTATTTAAGAGAAATTTAGGGATTTGAACGTGATAAAATGATTCTAGTTTCTACAGATGGTAGAATGAGTCTTTTCTGGAGAAACGATGTGCCATTTTAATCGCCCGTAAATTTCTAAGTTATATAGATTATTAATGGCTTTAGCTGCTTTATCTATATGTGCAGCTTAATCTTTGAAATATACACCACATGATCTCGGAGATGAGACTGTTAGCGTCGTCTGATAAATTTACAATGAACTCTATATGCTTCTAATATCAGTATAAATTAGGCCGTTGACGCCCTAGTCGAGTTCGTTAGATAGACTTAAACCTGAGTGAACATTGTATACAGGAATATTTGATTTGTAAATATACTATATGGGTATTACACCGAAGGCAGATCTGTACATCGGTTTGTGAATTTCGTTTTTACATATAAACAACATTAGAGGAGGTTAGGTATTGGAAGAACTGGAATGTGGGGAGAGGGTGATTGGGGTGACGTTTGGAAAGTCGTTTGGGAGCGGGTAGTCGGATGTGTGATTGGTGTTTAGTGAGCGTGATTGGTTTAGAGGGATTTGAGAGTATGACTTGGATCGACAGTTTGGAAATGCTAACGCTAAATTCTGTGTAGGGTTTCAAAGTAGAATGAGATCAATTACTCTTAAGAACATCAGGACAGAATGGATGAAAGGAATGCATCTTGCAATGGTGGCGAGTTCTGGTGTATAAGTGAACATTTTCAATGAAACATTCTTATATACAGTAATACACCTCGTTAAAAGTTATCAGTTAGTAATAAAATAGAAATTCATCAATACATTTTTTCTTTAAAGGTTTTGTTCGCTTAGTTTTTTTTATGAATGGGCTTTTGTGCTCGATCGAGCAGGACGTGACCTGGCTTTTACGCCTTATTTTAACGCTAATCATCCAAGCTCATCATATGAACAATCGGGATCGTCTTTTTATGCTGTACGAGGATTATTGTTCCTTCAGCATATCTTGAATATAGTACACCGCTGTTTTATATTGAGAGAGGATCGGTTGGTGTTGGTTTCCTGTAATATGTATTTAGTTACGTCGTGGGTGAGGTCTTATGTGTGTGGATTTGTTGGGCGTATTGTAAGATTCGCATCGTAGTTGAGTTGTAGGTGAGGTAAGGGGTCTGTTAGTGGCGCTTCTTCTAGGATTTTGAGCAATGATAGAAGTCACCAAGGCATAGTGCCTGCTGCATGAATGTATATGTTATGATGATTGGATTGCTTGAATGAAGTCTAATGTTGTATTGGATGTTATCGTCTGGTATTAGGCTTAGGTTGTGTCTAGTGATATGGGTGCCATTAATACAGGAGTGTCTTTCTATACTATCTTTACACTGTGAAGTATGTAATGTGAAAAATATATTGATACATCATACTCGTGTTATAGAGTAGCTGTAATTACTGCATCTGATTCTTTCTAATATGAACTTTGCATACATGCGCAGTTGTAAATGGGGAAGATTTCCTCTACAATTTTTATATGCAGCGTACAGAGTAAAAAATTTGTCTATTCAAGGTAAATATTATGAACATTAGGAATGAAATTAGTAAGTTTAAAGATATATGTAGTGAATATTTAAAAGCTAAAGATAGTATAATAATGATGATCATTTATTTTGTATATAATAGTCCATACTGGATGATTGAGCTCATCGATGGGGTACATGTATAATGCAAGTATGATCTGCTTCATCTTTTGTCTAAGTGAGTATGCGGTTAATTCTCCACGATAGATAATAACTCTCTTCAACATAATAGGATGATCATGAAGTATATCCAACTCCGCATCACGTACGAATATGTTAACGCTGCCATGGTGATCGTTCGAGACAAAACATGTCACGGTCTTGCCAGTTACACTTGACTTTTGGCTAAAGATAATTATTACTTTATCTCTTCATAAGTACGGCAGTTTCAGGTTTTGTATAACCAGATTTACACTAATACTCATATTCAGGAAGTTTAAATGATGAAAATAGCAAGGCACGATTAAATAATGACCTCGCAAGTAAATTTTTCAACGAGTTTCTTTTTTGTAGCAGATGTTGTCGTATTCAGTCTTTTTGGAATTGTCTTATAGATCACGAGTATCCTTCACTTGTAATATAGTTTCCACACATTCTACACTTCTGTAAACCCATCGAAGAGATTGTGAGGTAATTTTCTATGTCCGTATTTAATATCATTTCCACATAATCGCTACTTCGTATGCCTTCATTTCAAGTGTATAGGATTCATTACACAGTTTATGTAAATCCGAGAGTATTATCAGGATGTAATCCAAAGAGGCTGAAGGAGAGTTAAATAATAAAAGTGATCTACACTCTCCATGATGTAATGACAACTGATATAATCAATTCTTAGATTCCCTTGCTTTTATATAGATATTAAACTGTGAGGGTATCCTACATTTCCCAGATATGCTTATTTTTTCCTTTAACTCTCGTAGCTAATATTTTTTTCAATTTATATTCGTGAGTTGCAGGATTAAACCTTACTTTTTGTATTTCTTGTTTATAAAATCCTATTTTATGGGTAACCAATCTAATTTCGGTATTTTTAAATGTTAGGAATGTGGCAACGTATATTACAACCTCTCCAGTCTTTCGTAGTCCAACCTGATTCGATCCTTTTTAAACATTTTTCTTCTGTTCGAGAACTCTTACATAATCGTTTTTATTCCCGAATATTCTTTTATTTTGTTTTCTTTTCACCATATGTGTTATACGCTTAGTTTTTGCATTTCTAAAGGAGTTGCCTTTATAGTTCTATGGTAGATCTGTTATAAGAATAAGCTCAATAACAGTATAAATATTATTAAAAGTATTCATTTTTAGTAAAATACCTATGCATGCGTTCTTTATAGTTCTTTGTACTTTTTCAACTATTGCTGCTTGTTTACGGAAAATGTATTGTAATAGTTATACGATACTCTCAAGTCAGTCTCTGAAACTTCGCCTTGAATTCTATTCCGAATCTGTACGATATGATTTTAGTGTGTTTCCTCTCATCCTTATAATTTAATAAGCAGTGGCACTGTGACGATCTTTTATCTTTAAAGGGTTTCAACCACAAGTAGAGTATACGTCATTAGTAAAAAGTATGTATTGAATCCTTATTAATAGAGGTATATTTAATCTTTGGATAAATTAATTGCATATCACTGTCGAGCTGTGGGATATGGTTTCCCCTGTACGAGAATTTTTTTTCTACAGGTTTATGTAGAGCGTAAAATCTCTCTTCCACCTCTAATTGCTTTTAACTCTTTTTTCTCAATATTTAGGATACATTAAAGCAAACTGGTAAACCCCCAACTATTTGGTTCCCTCAGATTGAAGTATAGTACTTAAACTCTACTTGCCTCATGTGGCTACGAACCACATGTAAATGCTATTATATAATATATATATATAATATATATACTATATATATATATATATATATATATATATATAATTATTATATATTTATAAATATATATGATATATATTCTAAAAATGTGATATAGAGGACATATGGGTAAAGACAGGTTAAAATAACATATTTAATTATATATATACATACTTTTAAATACATATATGATAATAAAGTAATTTAGATTTAATCCAATAGGTTTATAAAGTTTTTCTTATTCGTGGCGCGGGCCTCTGGTACGTTTAATAAATTTATTGAAGCGTAGAAGTACAGATGGGACTTGAATCAGGTCGAGTAACGGGGATTTAATCGCAATCTGCTAATTGTGTGTATTTAAGATTAAAGTTTGGGAAATTAATAGTCTGAAGTTTCTGATTGATCCTGGTCCAGCCTTTACAGGGCCTTTCTTCCAGTTAAGTGAGAGATCAGCTATCAAATCCACCAAATCACAAATAGTTTGGTTTTACTACTTATCCAAAAATCCAATTTTTCGAGATTCCCATTTGGGGTTCCCCCCCCCCTGCTTATCAAAATTAATTGGCTTTAAAATTTATATAGAAGCTAATTCTGAATTTACGTATCTAATAGTAAGCTCTCTATAGGATATTTTTAAAATTTATCTTCATTTTTTCACCTTCAGTTTTACTTCATTAGGAATATCTACATCATCGTTTAGCGGGATACGTAGGGATGAATGTATGAAGATTTTAAGATATATCAATTTTTGTATGGCATTTTGGTATAAGATACATTTCTCGTGGATGTTATGTCTGAATTTAATATTTTGTACACTTCTTTCTCGTATTTGGTTATCTGTTCAACTTTGGTCATATAGCTATGAGGTAGAAGGCTGCTGAAAAGATAGATGTTCCAATATAGGATTCTGTTGTCGTGTTGTTGCTGATGGTGAAAGAGGTTGGTAAGCAATGATATGGGCAGTAATCTGCGGTATTGTGGGGTTGTGAATGATGAAGCTGTGATTGTGGATTTTGAGCATGGTGGCGGCAATAACTTGGGGGGCCCCATATTTTTGAAGGGAAAAAAAAAGGGTTTTTGCGTTGTGATGCTAAATCTGAGGAATGAATTCAGTACCGATGCTGTTTATTATCTGTCATTTTTAGGACGAGGAAAGTAAAAGGGGAAGAGATCAACAGGGGAAACCACTTGTTATCAATGGAGCTATACGGAAAGAGTAATGGTAGGAATACCTCCTCCTCGCTGTAGTGTAACATGTCTTTTTATTTTTTCCAGATTTTAATGTTGAGGGAGAGTTTTTAAATGATGTTTCTATAGACGGGTAGCTTACCTTTTTCTGAGGCCTGTACAGGAACATTTCCTTTATAGTTTAACAGACTTTACATACAACTGGAATGGAATTCTCATCACTACTTTAGTTACGTTTTCAGGATGGTTTAGCTTTTTAATTTTTTTTATAAGAGTACCTATAGGTAAATTTTATTCAGCAGTATGTATACGTTTCTCTCTCATAGGGAAGAATGTTGTAGGAGCAACACTCTGTGTATTGTTTGGGGTGAAGTTATCACATAAAATACGCGGTGGAGGGATGAGAACCTCTTTATGATACTTTTTAAGACTTTCCTTTTGAAGTGGAACATTGAGTTGCCCAGTACATTATCTTGACTCATGTCTCTTTCTGTCAAACACCGTATACTGTGTGTTTAAAGAACACTTGATGATGCTTGCTTTGATGAAAAATATTCTGGGTTATGAAAAACACCGAGATATTTAAATGGTGAGAATAAACTGTGAAGCTTTGCTTTTCCAATTCTTTGTGCATTAAATCATACCTAATAAATATTTTGTGACCATGTATTTGTCCCGATTATATCGATATATTACCTTCATAGAAATTGATCCACATCTTTTTTTTTATTTTTCCAGATAAACAATTATGAACACCATAATTATTTTACAGGGGTTTGCTCAAAAACCTCCATTTCCTTTAAAATATTTTAATAATAGAAAGTTTTACAAACTGGTAAGAATTAGCGGACTTGGAACGTAAATTTCCACATCTCCGTCAAGATAGATATGAATATGAATAATTAAAATGGGTTACAAGTATCGGTTTTTTAATAAATTTCGTAATTTTATTTAAATAAATGTTTATTAACAGACACTGCATGTGTTTTCTTTCATTACTATTAAACAACTTCTAACAAAATAATAGAAATCTGAAAAAATAATAATAAACAGTATTAATGATAATAAACAAAAAATAAAAAACATAATGTTATAAATATATGGAGTTAAAACAGTAAAGCTGAATAAAAAGTAAAGCAGAGAGTTAAGCGTAAAGCAGAGAGTTAAGCATAAGTAAAGACAAGCATATAATCTAGGTGTTAGTAACACTCTATTGATTTACTGATTTACGCTTTAAGGTATGTATTTAATAAATTCTAGTTTAAGCAGTAAAGCAGGAGTTAAAGCAGTAAGCAGAGGTTAAAGCAGTAAAAAATCACGTAGTTATTAAAGAGTAACACTAGAGTTAAAGCTAAAGCAGTAAAACAAAAGCAAACTAAGTCCTAGGTGTTAGGTAAATCTATTGATTTACTGGATTAACT
>JABUQX010025559.1:0-20515 GCA_015478945.1 Trachelipus rathkii
TTGACAAACATTGCCTAGATGCAGACGTCTTTGTCTTGGTCGCCAATTCTGAATCTACTCTCATGAATACTGTAAGATTTTGTAAATTTGTTTTTTTTTTGTTTACATTCAAGGGAACTCATATTTTGAATTTCAAAATGTTTCCTTTTTCATTCATTCAGATGAATATAAATATTTGGTCAATAACAGTTTTAATTAATATTATATTTCATAAGCTCACGAGAATCAAATTTTTTATTCATCAGAAAAATAAACCATTTTATTCACTAATTATATTAAAATGGTTGGATGGTTGAACTTTATAATTATATTTCAGAATATTTTTCAGTATTTTTGCTTTCATTCTTGAAGAATTTAAAAGTCGGTTTGCTTTTCCAGGAGAAAAATTTTTTCCACAAAGTTTCTGCAAAGTTATCAAAACCGAATATTTTCATCCTTCAAAATCGTTGGGACATGGCTGCTTCAGAACCAGAATATCTCAATGAGGTATTTTCTCTTTTTTTATTCAAGCATAGTATTCATATTTCATTTCTTGAACTAGTGTTCCAGGATTAATAAATGAATAGTTTGCAGTTCAACAACAGACTGGAGGTTCTGAGTCTTTACAAATTTCTAAATGGATCGATTGGAGAGAACAAACTTTCTTTAATAATTCACAAATGGTATATATAGTGAATAATATTTCAGTTATATTCTTATATTATTATTATTATTATTATTACTATTACACCAGATGCATCTTGAATGCAGATGAGATCGCAGATTACTCTGTTCCATTCATGGATAAGTGATATTAATCGTTGAGATGGTCAAGATACGAAGTAAGCTTTTTTTTATTATTATCTATTACTAATTAGTTAATTATTTAATTATTATTATTATTATCATTATTATTATTATATTATATCATTATTCATTCATATATTTATTATTATGTATTATTATTATTTAATTATTTAATTTGGTTATATTCTAGTTTTTTGAATCTGAAGAATACGCTCTTGAGAAGATTTGGTAGCAAGGGAGTTTTGGGGCTTGGTGTGTAATATAAAGACAGGTTTAGGAAATTACATATATTTATGAACGAGTCAACTGTTTGGATGGGGCGGAAGAGTGTACGCAGTGCGAAATAAATGTTGGGATGGTTGGGCCACCATGCGAGCAACAAGTCTGAATTAATATACTTTAGGCATTATATGGCTCGATGAACACACATGAATGGATACTGCCAGAGTGAGTGGGAAAGTTGTGAGGTTGGGCGAGTCGGTATTGGTGTATAGATAAAATCTTTGATTGAATACCTGTCTCTAGGTTCTTCACTGAGGATGCTGTCTCTCGGCATGTTCAATGTTAATGTACGTAATCTTTAGTGTGTAATAAGAGGGTTACCTACGATTTCAAGGGTGCACTCCCTGTTCAGCATCGGATAACGTAAGTGGCGTGTTAGGTGTGTAGAGTGAAATTGATAAAATGATGAATTAAGCCCGTGTTTACGGACTAGAAGTCAGTGCTGTGTGTTGTGACATAATGAAGTCGGCATAAACTGAGAGTTCAACATCGGAGTAATCGTAGTGGCGTGTTAGGTGTAAGAAGAATTGATAAAATAAGAAATAAGCGTGTTAATGGAGGTGTGTGTGACATGAAGAACGGCATAAATGAGAGTTAATGAACGTATTAATTTGGTTTGGTCATATGGAGAGGATGGATGATAGTTGGTTGGTTAAGCAGATGTATGATGGTGTGTGTGCGGGAATCAACTGGCTGGGAAACCGAAGAAAAGGTGGATTAAGTCACTTAGTGAGTGTCTGAAGGAAAGGAATGTGAAGTAAGTACGAGCGAGAAGAATGGTGCACAACAGGTCTCGCAACTCTAAGGGTATGAAGGGAGGTTTTGGATGGGGGGGCCTCGGTATTACGGGAAGGACTCAAGCGTCTAGCACAGCTATAGCCTAATGCATCTGCAGCAGCTGCTTAAGCACAGATTGTGTCGGCTATTTGAGGCCCATAACGGTGGATTGTGAGTGGAGAGAACTGTTGTAGCGGCGAGATATTTTCTGTACAACTTTCCATACTGAAGAAAGGGGAGTTGTGGAGTTAACATTCGAAATTTAAATTCGAAAGTATTGTTTACTCGTTTGGGGTGGTGCGAGTCCCTTTATATTGCATATAGTTATTTCTTTTCTCGGTCAACTTGTGCACATTCTTGGGACCACCAAGAGGTTGCCGATCGCCTACCAGCGCAAGATTGGGGGGTGCAAGTTTCTGCTGTTGTGATGATAATATGCTAAAAGAAGTTAAAGACCGCATCAATTGTCGGGAACCATTCATTTAAGGTAGAAAGTGGAATAGCTGTGGCCTTATACAAAACGACAGCGGAAATGAGGTTTTAATACTGGGCTGGGTATGATTTGTGTAAGGTTATCGTATAATGGTCACTGCCGTATAAATATATATATGGTAAAAATGGGACCATGTGAATCGATCCATATGGGAGAAAAAGGAAATATCTATGTAGGTGGAGAAGCGTGTTCAAATGTTCGTACTTAGGGTGTCCGGTGTTGAGACATCCCAGAGAAAAGGGGGCTAGAAGATCTATAAAAATCTTAGCCTTGGACGAGGTTGTGGAGTCACCCCACAGGGGGTGACCGCAAGTTAACATCTACCATATATAACAACCGAGGTAGGAAAATTAAATCTCCCATTATATCATCTTTTCTTCTCATTGTGGATGCCTGTCCTCAGATTCATCTTTCGACGATGGTTCTGCATTCCAGTCTGCCATCTGGTCAGCGATCTGTAAAAGCTAGCTATTAATTGAGTGTGAATCTCTTTAGTCATCCTTCAATTTTGTAAAGCTCTCTGACACTCTAGATTGAGGAGATATTTTTCACAAATATGGTTCCTCCACATCTGTTCGATCGTATGAATGATATTTTTATTTTCATTCTCATATTCTTTCAACAGAGAATCTTTACAAATTTCTTCCAAAGCTTCTTTTGTTTGTTTATAATATTGGGAAAGACAACTACCGCCCCAGTGCTTAAATTAAATTCGGATATTTTAAATAAATCCCACCAACTGGTGCGTAATACATCACTCACGGGGCGGGATGGGCAGTCATGTATTTACTAACTTTCTAAATTAAATGCTATAGTAATACCTACAAGACAAGTATCATACTACTATCTTCAAAATATAACGCGACTGCATATTCCTACGACATTCCACATTATTCATGACGACCGCCGTACCTTAAAGTTTTGTAATTAACTAGTACATATTTTTTCCTAATTATTGTAAGGATCCACTTTTTCTTGCTTTTCTAGATGCCATTTTCTTTGTTAACATTGTTTTTATGGACTACACCCAATTGGGAAACTAGGTCGATTCTCAATAATGTTTACATAACCAAATTACCTAGCAGATAAATCAAGTGGGATTGCAGTAATACTATCTGGATCAGATTCAAGACTACGGAAGAGACTATTTCTTTATCTATTTCATTAGGTCATTACCGTGTAATTGCTAGTTTTACATACCAGCAGAGAGAACTTATATCTTTGAATGACAATACAAATATTGACACTATAACTATTATCCGAATAGTAACATACTTATATGAAATTTTCTTCGTCTAGCCATGAAAATGCACAGTTTTGCTCTAAGTCAGCAAGAATAGTTTTTATTACTAACTCTAGACGACGACAACAGAAATTCATTTAGGCTGTTAATAGTTGAGTTACAACTTAAGTTTAGTGCCTTGTTATATTGTTTTTTATTGTTATTATTATTATTATTATTATTATTATTATTATTATTATTATTAATGTAGGTAATGATAATTATTAGTTTTATACCTCATTTTGTAATGGTAATGATGACATTATAGCTTTTATACCCTCATTTTGATACTTTTTATTTACATTTTAGTCACCATACCATCTCTCCTCACTCGGAGGAAATTAATAATGGCGTTAAAATATAGTCTAGCTTATCAAATATATTTCAGGGGCAAACCTCTCAGATATCGAATCAGATATCAGGCATGAATATATCTGATAGTTCAACAATTGAAGCCTCAAATTCTTCTCTATCCACATCAGTTGAATTATCAGAAAAAATGGAGGAGGAGGATGGATGGATAATGGTAAAGAAAGGGAAGAAAAAAAATAGATGATTTGTTTCTTTTTTTTTAGTTTATATATATAACTCGTCTAATTTCCAAGTTTTCTTGCTTATTAATATTAATTTTATGGATTTTTAGTTCTCAAAATATCCCTGTACCATTCACCCTGTGTACAAAAATCTACTTTTGATATAATTTAAAATTATTTCATAATTTCTCCAAATAATTTATTACATTGTGCGAATTTGTTTGGTTTCCTTGAAAGAGATGGGAACCACATGATGACGTCATACTCTGAGTAGTATAACAATTTATTCTACTTTATGTACTTTTGTTTTAAATAAAACTCAGTTGAAAGTGGAAGAACATATTGACTCCTGAAAGTCTAGTCACGTCTTAATTGTTTTATTTACCTTCATATGAATTTTATTGGATTGTATGAATTACTTAAAATATCACGTGATATTATTTAAGAACATTTTTTTTCTTTTTGCAACTTTTAATTAATTGATCTCTATAGAACGGTGATATTATTCAGCTTTTACATTCGCAAAACATTCAAGATTGTTGAAGTAAACGCGGGTGTTTGCAAGAAAGTTGTTACATATTTAAAAGTTTTGTGAAAGTTTTCTTTCTAGTTTAAATGGTGGAGGAGAAAGATTATTATGAGCGTGTACTTTAGAATTAAATGTAGTTTTATATGCTTAGCGGCAGTAAAGTTTTTTCACTGTTGTACTTTTATCGTCAATAGATATGTTCCATTAAATTTGTATATATTTCAAAATATTAGACTCTTATACAGACAGTTTTACCTCTTGGTATGCCAAAGGTACGAAGATATTCGCCCCCTTCATGTTCCAAGGTAGACTAGGTTTTTCATCCAAGTTTAGTAGATAAAAGTGAGAATTTGGGTTCACTCGCGTTTTTCTCCTGTGTTAAATCGGTAAAAACTTTGATAGAACATTTGAGAGTAATGCTGTTCTTTAATGAACCCGTATAGTATTGCGACTCTGTAAGCGCTCAGCATGCTGACCCAATGTCGCAGCTACACATTTGAGTAGCAAATTCCACACGGATCGGTGCCCCGCGTTGACTATATCTAGGTTTTAGGCATGCAACCTATCGTTGTGTTATCAGTCCGTAGAGCAGAGTCGTAAATATTTTATATTTAAATTTCTTCGACTCTGGCTTCACCCCCAAAAAAATTCTTTGCTCCGACTTAACAGCCCTGATTGAATAGTATCTGGCGGAGCACAAACGTTCTTACTAAGAGTCCTAAAGTTTAGGACGAGTCGCTAAGTTTTTACGTGTAGAGAGAGAGGCTAAGGTAGTGTGTGTAATGGTTTATAGTCAGTACTTCTGGTTTTCTAAAAAAAGGGTACACAAAAGGCCAAAATCTTGATGTCTGCATGCTTTAAAAAAAAAAAAAAAAAACGCTTCATTTTCTAAAAGATATAGGAATTTTTGAAATGTCGAGTGGAAACTCAAATGAGGGTGTTATCCTCTATCGTTTAAGGTTGACAGAATATGTAGGTACCAATGTATCTGAAACAAGGATGCAGTTGTATACTGTTGTATATCGTAGATACAAATGATAAAAAGTTATAAAAATCGCAGTAGTTACTTTTAAAAACAAAAAAAAAATTCGGCGTGAGAGAAAAATAAAGTATATAATTTCGGCGACTTTACTTAGTTATTGGTCAGGACTGTGTGTGAGGGGAGAGAAAATTTCCACAATGTGCTTTAATTCTGCCTGTAGTAAGGAGGCGCGTAAAAGAGAAATTGGTTGGTGTCCCGCTAACCACCTTATGCCCTAGGGAATGTTCTGCATGCCTCAAACAAAAATAAAATCCCTAGCCCAAAAACCCAAATTTCAATATTATTAAGACATTAAGAAGCCACATGGGCCTGTCGAGACTGTCCCAGTCAACCCACTAACCAAACCTGCTCATGCAAATCCACAAGCACCTCTAGGCTTGTCAAATTTACTGTAACTAAAAAATCCACCAACCCGCCTTAGTCAAGAAATTAATGAAAATATATACTACGTATATATAATGATTACCAAAACATCCTACATGCATGAAACTATAACCGAGTTATCGGTCACACATGCAGTTAACATTAAAAACTACTGTAACAAAAACCCGCCAAGTTTGGCTTCGTCTAAATATACTTATATGATACCCCACCCATCCATATACCTATCCATACCCTTTCTTAGATGTTGCAATCGAGTTCAAACTAACACGCTCGCTGTGCAACCATCTCCAAAATTTAACAACCCCTATTCACTGAATGCATGCTTTCTTCTTATAATTTTCTATCCCCTCCTGGTCACCTGTCCATGCTCTAAAACTATGAAAAATTTATTGGTCTCTGTAATTATTAATAGATGTAAATGTTTTGTAGACTTGTATCATGTCCCCTTTCTGAAGAATCGCTTTCCTACACGAATAACATTCCATAACGTCCTCAGCCTCTCCTCAGCTCTTACCCTCAAACCAGAAATCATCCTTGTTGCCCTGCGTGGCACTCGCTCTAGCATATCTAAGTTCTTTAAATAAGGGCCAAACATTGTTGCACAAATAACTCTATTACTGCCTATTACGTAGCCTATTTATCACAGTTTACTATAACTTCCTTTGCTCTTGTAAGCAACAATTGGCGATTTATTTGATGCCCAGCCATCTTAATTAGCTTTATTTCTAGCCTTAAAAACACTGATTACTAACTTTCAAATTATGCTTATAATCACACCTAATAAATTCTTTTTCTTGGTCCACAGACTCGAAGCAATCCCCATTCATATGCGTAGTTTAAGAACTTTTATTTGAGTACTTAGGAGAACAACCGTTACATCTTTTTACTATTAAAATTATTTGCCACTTACCTGCCCACCCAAGAAGTTATCAAGATAATTTGAATCTTTATACATCCTTAACTATTCCTAACTGTGGGCCACTTTGGTACAATCTGCAAACTTAGAACGCTTTGCATTTAAGTCCCTGGTCAGAATCATTTATATATATGAGGAACTAGTGGCCCTCAGCCTGAACCCTGTGGGACACCAACTCTTCACCTATTTCCCATGATGAGTGTTGTTGCCGATCTTTAAGTTGTTACAGCACTTTCTTATTTCGCAACCAACTCTTAATCCAACCATCGTACCACTCCACCTATACCATATTGCAAATAACTTCTTCATCAGCTTATGTGGGGAACCTTATCAAAAGCTTGTTTACTTCTAAATATATTCAATATCAACTGAATCTCCCTCGGTCAATGCAGTCAGTAATAAATTCCATAAATCCTAAAAGGTTTGTCTGACATGACCTAACCTTTCTGAAACCGTGCTGGGTCATACAATACCTTGCTATCTTCTAAATATTTATCCTAATAGGACCTTTATCCGTTTATAATAACCTTTACAACCATAGATAGGACCTAACTGGCCTATAATTTCCAAAGTCGTCTTACTACCTAACCTATAAATAAGGACAACTATTACCCTATTTTCAGTCGTTTAGGACCTCAAACGAAATGTAATAGTACCCTTTTTAAATCAAGTAGTCGAGTGTCTCTCCTTATATGCTAATCACTGAAAGATTTCTACATTATATCCATCAGGCCTGCAGCTTAATACTTGAATCAATATGATCTAATAAGACGTTTAATTTTTTTTACGGTCAAATGAAATATACGTTGTAAAATATATGTTTACAATGCAACAAGAACTATGTTCCCAAACTATTATCTAATCTTTCCTCAGTAAACATCTACCAAAATAAGCATTAAAGATGTTGAAGCCAACTCCTTATAACTTTATCTGAACAACTAAATTTTAAAATAACGGTTCGTCGAATAGTCACAAAATCTGTTTCAGTTCACAACTATTTATAAAGACTAAAAAAACAAGCTGGGCCTTATGACTAGCGTTGCTAAATTATTTATTGCTCTCTCTTCGCCTTTCTTATTGACTTTTTAAGTTCAATTTTCTATTTTTCCTATATTTCTAAATCAATCTTCCCTATTACTACCCTTGAATATTGTTAAAACATCTATGCTTTTCATTAATTTTCTCATCTTTCCTACCTTCCCTCCTTAAAAAAAAGTTTAATCTCTTGCCACCTCACCCTAAATGGGTTTTATCTTTAAATCATACTGACTGAATATACATTAAAATTTGCTTAAAATGTTCGCACACATGATAAAAAAAGTTTTGGTCTTTAAACTCTTCATCCCAATCAATTAACTAAGCATGTCTCGAAATTTGGTGAAAATCGCAATTTCCGAAATCTAATGATCTTTTCCTTATTAACTTGCAAAAATGGTTCCAATTATAATTCATATTAAAATCTAATTATATTAATGGTCACTACAAGTCCTAAATTCTCCTCAAAAGTAACCTCAATCCACCATACCTTCATCGTTAGTTAATAAGTCTATTAGTGCCATCGTTATCTTGTGGGAGTTCTTGACCATCTGGGTCAAAGTTTAATAGGGGGTTTTATCGTAGTTACAATTTATGAAATCGCAGAACTAACTTAAAAAATGGTTTATATTAGTACAAGGAATCCGCCATGAATGCCAGGAAAATTTTAAATCGCCCCATTATGACTATACCTTTTTTCTTACTGTGGCATCTTCCTCAAATTTCTTTTCACAACTACTACTACTTCTAATTCTTGGCTCTGGCCAGGTGGTCTATAAAATGCCCCTATCTATATGATTTATTGTATAAAAGGATATCTACCCACACTGATATTCAAGATATCATGAATTAATTTTTAAAGTCAATCATTAATACAAGATTGAATATTGCTTTTAACATAAAGCACCACCTGAACACCAACCCTCTTTCTCTACTAAATATATAAATAAAGTGAATATCCGTTCTATTTCATAGTTCCTGAAAGGAGTCTCCATATAATTCTTCATTACCCATGGAAAAATTATTGCAAAATAAATGTCTAGGATTCTCATTTATGGTATAACTAATCGGCTAATCTTTTTTATTTCTAAGGCTATGAGCAGTTGTGTAAAAACATTTGATATACTCGAAATGGTGTTATTTTTATTGCTGAATCATCATTATTTGACCTGTAACAACACTAAGCTTTATTTATCCTCCGCCTATTCAGTGGTGCTCTAGGGCCAGGGTGACTGGGCCCCGCGCCTTATAAGGCCTCGCGCACATGCAGAGGCTAACAGATATAACGCCCCAAATCGCGTGAGATGCAATTATATATATACCGGTATATATTATTATAATATATATATAATATATTATATTATATATAATATTAAGGTATATATATATATTATATATATAAATATATATATATATATATATATATATTATATATATATATATATATATATATATATAATATAATATTATATATATATATATATATATTTAGTATTCCTTCTTACAATGTCCAGGGTTTAAACCAAGTTTTTACTGTGTATATACTTGTTATGTTTTCTACGAAAACGACTGCCCAGGCCCTTGCAAATCCTGAGGGCTGCCATTTGCCTTGCCAAGGCCTGCCGCATAAAGTCTACGAGCCACTGCCAACTGCCATTTTACAGCTTACCATTGCTATTATACAGTTTAGATTTAGCCCACCACCCCAAACTTTAGCAATTAGTTTTTTTGCTAAAAAAAGTCTCCATTCAAACTGGGTACGTGAAAAGCCCAACACCTTTACGACTCAAGTGAACTCCATCCTCTGGCAAAAAGATCTATATCCAGAAATTCTCTCCTCCACAAATCCAAAAACCTGATATTTTTCATGAAAAAACAATATCCCTAACCCTTTCATTTACCCCTAAAGCCCTACTCCCCCATTCCTGACCTGCCCCTAACTAGGGTAAAAAGTCCCAGAAATCATGCACCTTCTTCCATCTTTCATCTCTGAATCAATCTCCTATACATCTGCTATAATGTCTGACTTCTTGTCCTATAATCATTTGTACCGCACATGCATCAATCACATCTGAATCTAACATTGTAGAATCTAATTTTTCTATCGATCAAATCCTATCCACAATATCACTCACTCTGGCACCAGGATAACATACTCATTATCGTTTCTTTTTTATTCTTATTTTTGAAAAGGTCCTATCCTATTATAGGTATTGGTATCAGTAGATGTCTCAATTACATTGCATCAGGTCTCCCTTTAGAAAACCAACATTTCCATTGGCACTGCCTCTTGGATCCCTCACCCATCTGGAAGACAGTCGAACCTGTCACTGCAGGTCACAGGCTGACTGGCTTTCGAGATCCTCATCTTTAAATTATTATTTCTAATTCCACAACTCTATATTCATCTGCAGACCTATTATGCAAACTGCCTTTGATCCTTTTCGCCTCTCATTTTCCTGCCTATGTGAATCACTATTCCTGTCTACCCCTATATCCCGCTCCCTCCCTCCTTATCACACTATTATGTGTGGGTAGATGTCCTTATGTAGAATAAATCATACATAATAGGGGCATTTTATAGACCTGACAAATGTCAAAAATTAGACGCGGAAATGGTGAAAGAATTCGAAACCGCATGCCATGTATAAAGAAAAAGGTAGTCATCGATGGTGATTTTAATTTGCTTTTGGCAACAATCCTGCACTCTCACTTCACTAATAATGGAACATCAGTAATTCTGTATTTATCAATTGTATACTAGACAACTTTTTGAGCCAGATGCTCCATGAAGCAGCTACAAGGCACGATGCACTGCTAGACTTAATATTAACTAACGATTAAAGTATGAAGTTAGAGTTGAGAATTTAGGAAACGGTATATGTTGGGCCTTTTTATAAGGTAGTAAGGAAAATTTGAGAAATTATAGGCCTGTTAGCTTGAACTATCTCTGGTTGTAAAAGTTAACTGAAAAAAGGTAATTAGAGAAATATTTGGAAGATAAGGTATTGTATGACTTCTCAGCATGGTTTTATGAAGGTGTAGGTAATGCAGACAAACCTTTTAGAATTTATTGGAATATAGATATTGTTGAGGCCCGTAATTCGATTGATTGCCAGTTCATATATATTTAGACCAGCAAAGTTTTTGAATAAGGTTCTCTCATAAGGCTGATGAAGTTATTGCAATGTGGTATAGGTGAAGTGGTGACACGTCGTTGGATTAAAAGAGTGGTTGTGGAATAGAAATACTGTGGTATAGCAGTAAATGACGATAAGCCATCATGAAAAATAATGAAGTGGCGTTCCGCAGTGTTCAGTGCTGTGAACACTATTGTTCCTCGCATGCATAAATGATTTAGACCATGATGTGTCAATATAAGTTTCTAAAGTTTGCAGACTGATTAAAGTGGCTATACGCTCGTAAGGGGTAGTGTATGGAGTGTATAAAGGGTTCAAAATGATCTTTATAAACTTCTTGGGTGGTTAATGAATTCTAATGGTAAAAAGTGAAAGGTTCTTCACCGTTCTGAAATAGAAAGTTTTACTACTATATGAATGGGGATTGGCTTGTGTCTATGGACCAAGAAAAAAGAGTTAAGTGATTATAAGCAGTATTTTGAAAGTAGCTAATCAGCTGTTTGGAAGTCAAGGAATAAAGCTAATAAGATGCCTAGGTACAAATAAATCGCAATGTCGTTTTACAAAGCAAGGGAGTTCAGTAAGCTATATAATAGCTATGTTAGGCCAGTATTAAGAGTGTTGTGCACAAATTTGGGCCTCTTATTTAAGGAAATGGAGATATTAAAAATCGGTGGCAGACAGCTAGAGATGTGAACCAACAGGTAATTCAGTGGAAGGAACCGTCTGCTAGTTTACCCCTGCCGCGTGCATCGAACGGTTAGCCCTCTGTATCAGCGTTCTTTCGTTCTCCACGGAACAGCCCACATGGGAATGGGACTATTCAAAATTCAATGGCCCCTCCCATTCAATTGAAAAGACCAGATAAACTTTTGGACAGATGAAACCAAAGGATTCCTCGTTGACCGATCGAGCAGAGCCAAGAGCGCCTCTAGAGTCTTAGAAGATTGTATGGCGAAGTCAGGGTGGTAGGTTGCTAATTCTGCCCACAGCCAAAACCAGCGATATTACACTATTAGAATAATGCAAGGATACACAATTGTTTACAGATTTAGTTATTTATGACGTGGACTGAGATGTTTCAGGGTTGTTTCGGCATTCAAATCTTCCTTTGACATTTGAAATATATTCGCCAGGGCCAGCCCAGTGTGGCCGCTTCTTTGCGAGCCGTGGTAGGTCCTGTACATACTCAAAAAAATATATATAAAATAATATAAATAATGGTAAACAATTTTAAAAAAGCCGAATTTTAACCAGTTTTAGAGAATATTTCAGAATAAACTGTTTGGGCTATTAAAGTAGAAAACCCTTAAATATTGTAATCTGCTAAATTAACAGTAGAGTTGCTATTTTCCAGTTTGATAGAGAAGATAACAGTTCAATATCGTCAACTTCCCATCTAACTGAAGTTTAGGGTTAGATTTTTAACATGTTTGGTTACATTGTGAAATGAATTACATTCAATTATTCTAAATTTCAAAAGACCCATATGTCCTACGTTGATATTCTCGATTTCCGGCCCTATCCAAAAAATGTTAGTTTTATTCTTTAGATCAATTTCGCTCCCTTCAAATTATAGTTGAAACACCATCACATTGACTGCATTAAACAAGCAGGCTTCTTACATTTGTCTAAAATATTCATATACGAATAAAATTGATAAATTTGTAAGATTAATTCTGACGGATTGAGGCAAGCATTGTAAAAATGATAATTCAATAGCCCATTACTATCAGTAGTATTAGATGGTTTCAGTTAAGCCCAACGCGTAAACGAACAATGAATGTCAATTTAGACTAGTCAAATTCTTTAAACTTCTAGACCAAAAACATTGCAGTGAAAATTCTTTGAAAACTAGTCAAAGTTTCGAATTATTTGGCAAGATACTTAAAACTCGGGCAGGATATTAATAGGGAAAAAAATTGACAACTTCCTTCAAGATTTATTTAGTTTTTATTCTTTCTTGACCTTGTCCTTCTTAAGAGGACCCATGAAAATAGCATTCTCAGAATTAGTATAGAAGCGACCATGACCCAATTTGCTGCTGGTGTCGAAGTGAAGATCGATCTTCTCAAGTGCAACCCTCTTAGATTGGATATAAGTAACTGGAAAAAATGGTTGAACTATATCATAAAAGGGAAAATACAAAATTCATGAATTATGTTGAAAGTTTTTCAGTAACGTGAATTGTAATCAAATAATATCATGTGAAACACGGATCACTTAATCATCATCATAATAGAGTAAAGGTAGTAGCAGTAGTAAAACAATTAATTACCTTACGGAGAGCCAAAACCCTTCTAATAGGACCAGCACAACATCCATTAAGCATCACAAAATCATTTTTCACAAACATATCTTGGGGAAGCCTCCTGTTGGGGTATGGACTTGTTTGTTAAATCATACTCTGTTGAAGCATTGTTCTTAATAGCTTTACCATCTTTTGTGTGTATTCCTTTGCCGATTCTGTAAATTTTCTTATGGATTTCGGTTTGTGATGGTAGCCTTTCTGACCAGCTCTTGCAACTGTATACTGAACCCTACTTGGATGCCATGCACCAATACGGCTAATTTTTCTCAATAACCACATTGAGAGTTTTACGAGGAAGTTTCTTGGTATGCCAACGTCAAGTAACGTAACCTGAACATTTTCGCAACTATACATATCATGTCTCAACCAAACAAATAGCTAGAAGAAAAAAATCTTATGATGACAACTCGAAAAATACATCTTGAAGGAAGGACGCATCCACGTTCTACCATAAGCAAATTACATAGATATGAAGTGCTGAAATAATCATTTATCATAATATACGACCATAATACATATACATACAGTATTCAATCAAGTATACACTACCTATAAACCCGGCCGCTTGTAATACACCAATCGACGTCAATCATCTCATCCTGAGCAGTCAGAAATACTAACTTTTCTCAAAATGGGCCCAGTCTGGAAGCGACCATGACCCAATTTGCTGCTGGTATCGATGAAGTGAAGATCGATCTTCTCAAGAGGCAACTCCATCAATAGTCATATAATACGACTTCGATATGACACCGCTAGACTGGAAAAAAAAATGCATCTGACTATATTAAAAGGGAAATACAAATGCATGAGACTATCGCCCTTATAAAAGCTTTCTTCAGTAACGTGAAATGTAATCATTATATACTGATGAATCACACATCACGAACAAGGTTAATCATCATCATAATCGAGTAAAGGTAGTGGTATTAGTAGCAAAAAAATTACCTTACGGAGGGCCGAAATCCTTTTAATAGGACCAGCACTGGAACCTTTAAATCATCACAAAATCATTTTTCACATAACCATATCTTGGAAAGCCTCGTATTGGATTTATGGATTCGTTTGTCAAATCATACTCCGTTGAAGCATTGTTCTTAAAACTTTACCATCTTTTATGTGTATTCCTTTGCGATTCTGTTGATTTTCCTTATGAATTTCGGTTCCATGATGGTAGCCTTTCTGACCAGCTCTTGGCAACTGTATACTGAACCCTACTTGGATGCCATGCACCAATACAGGCAACTTTCCTCAAACTCTTGAGAGTTTTAAGAGGAAGTTTCTTGGTATGCCAACGTAAAGTAACACCTGAAATTTGCGCAAAAAAAAATTTTTGCGCATTATTATTATTGACGTTTGGAAAAAGAAATCTTTGATGGCAAATCTGCCAAATTCTCAGAAGGAAGGCAGCATAGGTATCAACATTAACAATTTAGTTGGAATGCTAATCATCACATACATAATATATGCTATATAGTATAAGAAATAATACAACATCCTACCTTTAAATACCAATGCCGCCAATCCTCTCATCCTGAGCAGACCTCTGAAATAGGAACTTTTTTCTCAAAATGGCTAACCAACTTTTTCTGGAATAGTTCCTCCAAGTTGAAATCTCGGCAAGATGAGCCTTCAATTTCAGATTCAGAAGTTTCATCTAAAAGTATAAATATATTCCATCTGTATTAGAATATATTCAGTATTAAAGCGATCATTAAAGCATATAAAAAATATATATATTCCATCCATTAAACGAGTATATATTAAAGTACATAAAAAGCAACTACTAACCACTACAGTAGTTATTCTAACCATAAATTAGCTACCTGTGTGAGCAGGATCCTAAGCACACCAGAATTTTCTTATCAAATTAAGGCCCTTTTCAATGTGCTTTCCATCATCCTGCCGGCATTAGCAAATATTCTCAAGAGCATCCCTCTTCAAAATCGATAGATAGAAATTGTGATAGATTGAAAGATATAATTCGAAAAATGAGAGGGCAGGAAGAAAACGTATTCGTATGATAATGGACATAATTAGTGCTAGGGTCCGGAGGGACATGCAAAAATCCCTGAAGCATTGGTTTTGTCGCTATGCCATGTTCCAGGTTATTCACAAACATAAAAGCAACAATCAATACCCCCTTTATCTTGGAAACGAGGAGCTTTCTATATAATTATATATATATATTATATATATTATATATATATAATATTAATAGTATATATCTATATATATATATAATAGATATTCATATTATATATTTCATTAACAGCAAAATATTATTTTTTCAATCAGATATCTCAAAAACTACAAACTACAATAGCTACAGGAAAAGGAATAACATTGCTGGAATGCTGGTCCAATTTTTTGTGCAGGAAATGTTTAAAAAAAAAAAAAATCTCAAAAATAACACCATAGCTACAAGCGAAAAGGCAATACTTTTTTGGAATCCTTGTAAAATGTTAATGTAAGTGAAATGTAAAAAAAAAAAAAAAATACAACAAAAAATAATAATTTTTGGTCGTTTTTTTTTTTTTTTTTTTTAAAAATGGGACATAATTCATTTTATAAATTTAAATATATTATTTGTAAAAGTATTACACGGCAATGTAGGGGCTTAGCCGGGGGGACACCAGGGGGGGGACGTTTTCCCAACCCGTAGAGGAGGGGGCGGAGGAACCCAAAATATCAAAGAGCGGAGGTTTTCCGGAGACCCTCCCCTCGGAGGGGGGCATGTCCCTACCCTCCGTAGTTCACACGGAATGGGCCGAGAGACCCCGACCCTGCCATCAGTGCGGATACCCTTGGGGTATTCTTTAAAAAAAAAGCAAAATTAATACAAAAGTCTCATTGAGAGAGTAGGATATGATTGTTCTCTAACTCCCGTCTTTCCCCATATTACAAGTTTTTTTATTATTTTTTTTTATTTTTTTTTACATTTCCCTATCTAAAATTTTACCCAGGATTCCAAAAATGTAATCCTTTTCGCTGTAGCTATTGTAGTTTTTTTTTTTTTTTTGTAGCTATCGTAGTTTCAAAAATTGGACCAGCATTTCAGCAATGTATTCCTTTTCCTGTAGCTATTGTAGTGTTTCGAGATATGAGAATGGAATCGTAAAGAAATTTTTGCTGTTCATGAAATTACATCTTTCCTATATATTTATCTATAATATATCATTATATATATATATATATATATATATATAGTATATATATATATATATATATATAATATATATATATATTAATATATAATTTATAATCATATGATATTAATATATATTACTAATGTCGATGGATGCAACAGAAAATTGCAGACAATCCTCACCATTTAGCAGAAATAATTGTTTATCACCGATGAAGCAAATTTTCAAGACATCATATCGAACTTCCCACAACAATCACACCTATGGGCTGATGAGAACCCACATGCAATAGTTGAAAGCAGCCATCAACACCAGTTTTCATTGAATGTATGGGTCGGAATTGTTGGCGACCATTTGATCAGGACTCATTCTTTTTAACCAGCGAAGGCTTACTGGAGACATTTTCGCCACATTTCTTGAACATCGACTTCCCTGCTACTGGAAGACGTTCTGATATAAACAAGATTGAAAGTCAGTTTCAATAAACGACGTCGCGATCCGACTCATTTCCGTTATAATGTCTCCAAATGTTTTTTTGCACTATATCCACGCGTTGGATAGGCGCAGCTGGTTTACAACCTTGGCCTCCAGACCTAAATACATTGGATTTCTTCTTGTGGGGTCACCTGAAACATTTGGTTTATAGCGACAGTTAAAAGTCCCGAAGAATTAATGGCTCGCATAATCGTATCTTCCGACAATTGTGGACACACCAATCAAATAGCGATCGCAGAATAGAGGCCTGAATTGACGCGGAGGTGCTAATTTTCAACATTTGTTATAACCTTACCGCACCATTTCTTTTGTATATTTTCTTCTGTGCAGTAATGTGTTTTCTCTTATAATTAAATAAATTGAATGAATGTTAATTACCTTTCCAAATTTAGTTTACTGTTTATTGTAACAATGTTTAAATAAGTTTCATCACCTTCTATCTTGGAAACGAGGAGTTTTCGGTGAAATGTTTGACATCTTATATTTATGCAAGG
The DNA here is from genome assembly GCA_015478945.1 of Trachelipus rathkii. NCBI lineage: Eukaryota > Metazoa > Arthropoda > Malacostraca > Isopoda > Trachelipodidae > Trachelipus > Trachelipus rathkii. The sequence goes on from JABUQX010025559.1 coordinate 17,646, forward strand.
AATATCATACCGAATTTCTTCGCAATATTAACGATACACCCAGTATGTATATATTATCCTCCTTTCTCCCCAAGACTGGGGGTAAGGTGCGTAACATGCATCGCAAAAGAATAGAATAATATGATAAGTCGAAAAGAAAACTCAGCCTTACCGACCCCTCTATACCCATTAGCGATAACTCGTCGCAGTCAGAAAATCCACCCTAGAGCTTCACGGAACCGCGACGGACCCTCACTATGGCATATCGTCAAGTGTAGGGTTCATCCCCTGGCCCAAGGCCACAACAATACCCCTCCATTCACTCCTATTATGCACCTTTATTCTAGTTTCTGCCATACTCGCACCTCTCCTTCAGACATTCGTTCACAGACTCTATAAACTTTTTCTTCGGTCCGATTCCCAACACACACACCACTATTCATCCTTTCCATATGACCAAATCACCTCTACGTACTTTTATTTATTCTCATTTACCCCTTTCTTAACACCACAACTTTAATACGTTTATTCCTCATTTTATAGTTTCTTTTCACACGCCTCTAGGTTTGTCCATCTTAACACGTATAACTTTAGATCTATGCCTCCTCATATTCCAGACCAGTCTCACTACTATACATTAGCACTAAGTAACATGTGTTAATGTATAGTAGAGAGACTATGGTCTGGAATAAGAGGTATAAAATATAAAGTTCCAAACGTGTCAGAATGGACAATTTAGGGGCGTGAAAAGATTAATTTTATCATTTTATCATTATCTGGTGTGTGAAGAAAGGGATAAATGAGAGAAAAAATGAAAGTACGTTGAGATAATTCTATATATATTATACTAAATATATATATACTATTATATATATATATATATATAATATTACTATATATATATATATATAATATATATATATATATATATATATATATACTATCATATATATATATATATTATTATATATATAACCATGTGAGGGTCCCATCGCGGTCACGTGAAGTTCTACAGGTGGATTTTCTGTCTGCGAAGAGAGGTAAGAAGGGGCGGTAAGGCTGGGTTCTATTTCGGACTTTTGTCATTCGATCGCTTTTCTTTTCCAAATGCATGTAAAGCACTACCTTAGCCATTTTTGGCAAAAGAGTAAGATGAAGAAAAATTAATATATTATAATAAATAATAACTATATATATATTATATATATATATTATATATATATTTATATAATATATATATAATAGATATATATATATATATAACTATATATTATTTATATATATATGTATAATATAAATATATATATATATATGATATATATATATATATATATATATAATACACAAAAAGAATTTTGACCAGTTTCAAGAAGTGTTTCAACTATAAACAGTAAAAACATAAGTTACCAGGGAATCGGTTCATATTCCCTTCAAAATGAAGCTTCGGACTAGTAAGTTTTTTTTTTTTAATTTTCAACATGATTTGCTACATTATATGAATTTAATCAAATTATTCTAAATTCAAGTCCCCATCCAAAAAATGGTAAAAGCTAGTCTTATTTGATCAGTTTTATTTACTTCCCTTCAAATGTACAACTAAATTATATTAACTCGGACCATAAAATTGTGCAGCGAATTTTTTTTGAAAACTAGTCAAACTTTCTAATAATTTGGCAAAATATTTTAAATTAGCAAGGTATTAAAAAAAAAATTTATAACTTCAAGATTTATTTAGCTTTTTTCTTTTCTTTCTTGACCTTGTCCTTCTTAAGAGGACCCATGAAAATAGCCTTCTCAGCATTGTCTGGAAGCGACCATGACCCATCCAATTTGCTGCTGTGTCGATGAAGTGAAGATCGATCTTCTCAAGAGCAACCCTCTTAGATTGGACATGAAGTGACTGGTAAAAAATGGTTGAACTATATCATAAAAGGGAAAATACAGAATGCATGAATTATGTTTTAAAGTTTTTCAGGAATGTGATGAATTGTGATCAAATAATATCAGGTGAAACACGGAAAAAGTTAATCATCATAATAATCGAGTAAAGGTAGAAGTATTAGTAGCAAAGCAATTACCTTACGGAGGGCCAAAACCCTTCTAATAGGACCAGCACAGCATCCTTTAATCATCACGAAATCATTTTTCACATAACCATATCTTGGGAAACCTCCTGTTGGGGTTATGGACTTGTTTGTCAAATCATACTCTGTTGAAGCATTGTTCTTAATAACTTTACCATCTTTTGTGTGTATTCCTTTGCCGATTCTGTAAATTTTCTTATGGATTTCGGTTCTGTGATGGTAGCCTTTCTGACCAGCTCTTGCAACTGTATACTGAACCCTACTTGGATGCCATGCACCAATACAGGCTACTTTCCTCAAACCCTTGTGAGTTTTACGAGGAAGTTTCTTGGTGTGCCAACGTGAAGTAACACCTGAAATTTGCGCACTATTATTAAACGTGGAAAAAGAAATATTAGATGACAAATCTGACAAATTCTCAGAAGGAAGGCAGCATAGGTATCAACATTAACAATTTAGTCGAAATGCTAATCATCATATATTATATGTTAATATTATAAAGAAATTCATCAAATATCTACCTTTATACCCGTGCCCCTTTGTAACACCAATGACGTCAATCATCTCATCCTGAGCAAAGACCTCTGAAATGGGAACTTGTTTCTCAAAATGGTTAACTGCCCAGTCAACTTTTTCTGGAATAGTTCCTCCATTAAGTTGAATCTCTGAGAGATGAGCCTTCTTCGATTTCAGTTTCAGAAGTTTCATCTAAAAATATATTAATATATAGTATTCTATTATACTAGAATATATTAAATATTGAAGCAATCGCTTTACATTAAAATACATTAAAGGCAACAACTACAC
>JABUQX010025560.1:0-5000 GCA_015478945.1 Trachelipus rathkii
ATATAATATATATAGCTATATATTATATATATTAATATATAACATAAAATATTTATAGTACGGTATATATATATTTTATGAGGTATTTATTATTATAATTATAGGAACTTACTTAACCATGAATGTTTTAGCATTTTATTTACAGAATTTTTACTACTAACAACGTGCTCTCTCTCTCTCTCTCTCTCCTCTCTCTCTCTCTCGTCTCTTCTGGAGGATATATTATTATACTATATATACTATATATATTAATATATATATATAATATATAATCTAATATATAAATATATACAGTTATAAGTTATCATGATACGATCTAATACTAAACTAGTTATATAAATTACGATTAAATACTTGAGTTATCTCCCATGAAACATTTCTTATTTAAACCGTATTCTAATGTGTTAATCTTACGATTAATTTTTTTAATAAATATTTCAAGTATCCTTTTTGACATTCGCATGTGAAGTTCCATTTTGATAATATTTTTATTGAATTTAATTCGTTTTATTAAATATTTTTTGTTATCAAATATTATTATTATGTATAGGTATATATGTTATAACATATGCAATTTATAAAACATTAGTAGTCTCATAAAATAAACATTTTATACTACTATTTGACTAATTTAAAGAATGTCTGAGGACTCAGATGCTGATCACGATGATACGTAAGCATTATTTATTATTTAACAGCGTTTATCGTAATCAGTAGCCTACTCTTCCACACTTTTCGTAACTTCAATTTTGCATAATCGATATTTAATGTATTTAATAAATTTTCATTATTTGACCAGCTTTCTTCAGAAAAATAAGAAAGTATTCTCGTAACATTATGAAATTTTGTCAAAAGTTTTACTTTCTTCTAAAATGTCAACTCGTACTGAGCACGAGTACGCGACAATGCCGGAAGTGCCCACCTCTGATATGTATATATATTATATATATATATACTATAGTATGTCCTTAGTGCTGGTCATATAATATTACTATGTGTGTATATATATTGTGCTGTACTTTGATTATATATATACTTGAGTATATATACTATACTAATTAACATATTTCTTTTCTTATATTTTTGGTTATTTAGCTATATAGTTATATATATAATACTATAATATATTAAGTTGAGATTTAATATATATATATATAATAAATATGTAGTAATGTGTGCTCCTAGATAATTTTGATAGTATATATCTATATAACTATAAATTATTAGTATATTATTATATATTATATTAATATCATATATATATAATATATATTCGAATATAATAATACAATAATAATTAATAATAATCATTATAATAAAAAAACTAATATATATTATAAAATTAATAATAATAATAATGAATTAATAATCAATTAAATAATAATAATAACTAAAATAATAATAATAATAATAATAATAATCCACATCAATAATAAATACTTAATTTTTATATAAGAGCCGTGCATTCATTTATCACATAAAATTAATAAATATATGATAATAACAAATGTAATAATAATTAAATAAATAATAATCAAAAATTAATCAAAATGAGATTAAATTTTAATGAGTATCCAATCCCTCGATGATTAATAAAATTATAATATAAATATTTGCAGATATTATTGGGTGCACACTGGTATAAAAGCTAAAAACTTGCATAAAAATGTTGAATTAAATTTAATAATCAAATAAGTTGATCAGTCATCTGGCAAAAGCCCAAGTGACTTTGTTTTCTTAGGAAATTTTTAAGTAGAAAAGTTATTCTACATATTAATGCTAAATAAGAATTTATTAATTACTTATTATTATATTAATTTATTATTATATTGATGATTATTATTATTTATTATTTATATGCTATTATTATATTATTATTATTATTATGTAATTATTATTATATTTTATTAAATATTATTATTATTATTATTATTAATTTATTATTATTAGTTATATTATATTATTATTTTATGAAGTATTATTCATACTATTATTGATCTGGATTTAGTATTTATAATTTTATTTATTATTATTATTAATTATTATTATATTATTATTAATTATACATAATCTTATTATTATTATGATTTATGATTATATTATTTATAGAATTATTATTCTTATTGTATTAATTATTTATTATTACCTATCATTATTATTTATTATGTTATTATTAATTATTATCTATTTATATTATTATTATTATTATTATTATTATTATATTATTATTATTAATTATTATTATTATTTAATTATTATTAAGATAATTATTATTTATCTATATTAATTCATTATATTATTAATTATATTATTATTAGTATTGATTTTTATTATTATTCAAATCCATTGAATTATTATTATTATTATTATTATTATTCTATTAATTCATTAGTATTTATTATATTATTAATTATATTATTATTAGTATTGTATTATTATTATTATATTATTTTATTATTTATTATTAGTAATTATATTATTTATTGATTATTAATTATTATATATTATATTATTATGATTGATTATATTATTCAATTATTATAATATTATTATTTATTTGTCATTTTTATTCATAAGTTATATATTATTATTTTATTATGTATCTATTATTATTATTAATTTATTATATTATTATTATTATTGATTATTCTTATTTATATAAGTATTTAATTATTATTATCATACTTATTTATTATTATTATTATATATTATGTATTATTATTTAAGTATTTTATTAATTATTATATATATTTATTGGAGTAAATCAGTGAGTTAGTAGAGTAAGTAGGTAGTACGTAGTAGTATGTAGTATTAGTTGTAGTAGTTAGTTTGATGTAAGTGCTTCTAGTAGTATGTAGTAGTATACATAGTAGTAAGTATCAGTAGTAAGTAGTACGAGGTAGTAAGTAGTAGAAAGAACTTATTCTTTGAACAAATTCAATTGAACACCTAGATTTTACTTTATAAAACACTAGAATTAGTTGTTGTGACCTAGAGAAGGTGAAATCAAACAACTATTGAGATTATTTGGTTAAATGTTAAAAGTACATATTTCAAAGAAGAACTTTGGACACACGCCAAAAATTATATAAGCAGTTTTGATGTCCAGCGTTTGTAAGCTTAGTTCTAACTTAACTGTAGCTCCGTACCAATCATCCGACTCACACTATCAGTCCTCATATAAAATATAACAAAGACATTCTGTAATAAATAGCTTTGATGTTAAAGTAGATCTTAAAATAAAATGTGAAGATAGACAGTGATTGAATTAGACAGAAATTTGAATGTCCACACGGCTGAAGGAATTAGTTCTAACATTCTAATTGGATCCGGTGACCTCATCCTCAGCGCTCAAACTCGACGCTGAAAATGGACTTTTTAAAATCATTCTTTACAATCTGCTTCTCTATCCTTCTCTTGCTTTCTTCTTCTTGTTCTCTGTCTTCTTCTCTGTCTTCTTCTTCTTCATTCTTTCTCTCTTCTTCCTCTTCCTTCTTCCTTTGTTTTCTTTTCTTCCTTCTCTCTTCTTCTCTTCTCTTCGTCTTCTTCTCTTCTTCTTCTCTTCTTCATCTTCTTCTTGAGTCTTCTTCTTCTCTAACTTCTTCTTTCTTCTTCTTGTTGCTTTTCTTCCTTCTTCTTTCTTCTTCTCTTCTTTATATTATTTATTTAGTTATATTATTAATTATTATTTATTATTATTTATTATTATATTATTAATATAGTATTAATTAAAATTATTAAATTATACGAAACTAGTTATCAATTTATTTCAGTATTTTATTATTATTATTATTATTAAATTATTATTATTATTATTATGATATTATTATTAATTATTACATATTATTATTATTTATTATATTTATTCATATATTATTATCTATTATTATTATTAATATTATTAATAATTATCTATCATTATTATTTAATTCATTAATTATTAGTATATTATATATATTATTATTATTTATATGTTTCTTAGATCGTTTTAATAAGACCTGTGAGGTTGAAATTATATTTTAATTTTAATATCCTTGAGAAAGATTATGTTGACAATTCTAATTTATATGCATTTCGTTGACTAAGTTTAATTCAAATAAATTAAGCTTGTCGCGTAAAATAAATTTAAATAGACTGTTTGTAACTTAAATACAAGTAATATATACTATGACTTAATACTACTTATATGCTATATGTACGGCGAGGATATCGCGTAGGTATATAAATTAATATATTAGTAAAAACTATATTACGAATTTATTATTATATATTACATATATAATATATATTATTTAAGTGATTAAATATAGACTATAAGATATATATATACATATAATAATATATAGTATTATATAATTATACTAATAATATATAAATATCATATAATTATAGATTATTATCTAATTAATACATATAATTTAGTATATATTATATATTATATAAATATATAATATATATAATATATATTCATATACATACATTATATCATATAAATATAATATTTAAATCTTATATAATATTATAGTTTTCATTAAATATATAATATATACTTTATATATTATAAATATCAATATTATCTTATATATATATTATTATATATATATATTAATATATATAATATATATATTAGTAATATATATTTATATATTATTATATATACTTATATATATTATATATATGAGTCACTTACTATATAGTATAATATAGTATATTATGATATAATAATAATATATAATATTTATATAGTATATCTATATATAATATATTATAAATATTACATATATTTGTTGCATTATAATAATACTATAGTATATATATATATACGTATAGAGTATTACTAATATATTATTATTATAGTCATACATTATATATTGCTTAACTATAGATCATCATATATGTTATCTAATTAATATTCCATTAAATGTGCAAATTTATATCAAAGTAATATATAATTTTATATATAAATATATATATATATGTTATATGAGAACTATTACTAC
>JABUQX010025561.1:25000-32500 GCA_015478945.1 Trachelipus rathkii
AAGACATTCAGGAGATAGAGGATTTTGAAAGCTCTGCTTCTTCATTTAAGTCAGAGTCTAACTTCTCTTTAAATATATCATACGATTATGAATCATATTTGTCCCTAGATGCCCTGATTGGATAGATGTCTGAGGACTCATACACATAAGGATAATATAAACTATTATTTATATATCATTATAAAGCTTGCCAGTGATCTTTTTAATGTTTTAAATTTCTTATCTTGATACAAATGAATGTAAATAAAAATTTGAATAGTAATATTTTCCATTTAATCATTTGGTCTTGGGAATAGAGGACAAAAATATCCTCAAGGTTTATTAGTAAAGAATTAAGCGTTCATATATAATAAAATATAAACACAGCAAACTAACTCACACCCAATGTTCGTGTAAAAAAAACAAACCTAATAGGCTTTTTTATTTTTTGCACTTACATCCTCTATTGACAACATTGTCTTTGTAATTAAGAAGGTAAAAAAAAAATCATTAAAAGACTGAGAGAGAAACATTTAGAGTTTTTCTGCAGAAGTGAAAGTTGTAATTGAATACAACGTTGTTGATTGGTCAGAATGAAATAAATAATAATAGGAAATTCTCTTTTATTATTAGAGAAGAATAAGAAAGGATAGTAAACAAATAGATTATCGTTCATAATAATGTCAACGAATACTTATTTAATTACTACAATAAATTTATCCAAGGTAAGAGAATTTACAAGACTTTACAAAAATGTTTGTCTATAAATAATAATAAAAATAATAATAATAATACATAATATATGTATTTACATAAGTAATAATAATAATAATAATAATAAGTAATTACATAATAATAATAATAATAATAATAATAATAATAATAATAATAATAATAATAATAATAATAATAATAATAATAATAATAATAATAATTATACGTATAATTATAATTATAATTATAATTATAATTATAAATTTATAATTTATATAATTATTAATTATAGTTTACATAAGTTTAAATTATAATTATAATTATAATTATAATTATAATTATAATTATAATTATAATTATAATTATAATTACTAATTTTAATTTTAATAATTTTTAATAATTTTAACTAATTTAACTAATCTATTAATAATTTTAATAATTCATACCAGAATGATTAAGCTAATAATCAGGAATTATAATAATTATGCACATTGTTCTAATAATTATAATATTTATAACACATTATTTTAATATCACACCATGAAAACGCATATCATATTTATCGTTAATCTATAACACTTTATACATTACATAATTATAATTATAATTGTTAATTATAAATTATAATCAACACACACTATAATTTATAATCTATAATCTATAATTATAATTATAATAATTATAATTATAATTATAATTATTATTTCAATTATTATTTTAATTATTATTATAATTATTATTATAATTATAATTTTATTATTATAATTATAATTATTAATAAGATAATTATATAATTAAAATTATAATAATTATAATAATAATTATAATTAATAATTATAATTATAATATAATTAATAATATAAGTATAGAAATGAAGTGAGGTTAAAATATGACTAATAAATAAATATGAGAAAGTCGTGAATGAAGGTTGAATCCTTGCTGATGATTTAATAACTTACTAAGAAAAATTAAGCTAAAATCAGGAATGCAAAGCTTGGACTGCAACCGAATAATTTTGGGTCAAGCAGGAGCCATAGCCGAAAATAAAGTGGTCCGGAGTCAGAGTCGGAGCCGGAGCCGGAGCCAGAGCTGGAGCTGGAGCCGGAGCCGGAGCCGGGAAAGCCCGGAGCCGGAAGCCGGCAGCCGGAGCCAGAAAAGCCTTATATTTTAGAGTGATGGATTCGAAGTGTGTAAAAACATTTAGTGACTAAAGAGAATATATTAGAAGAAAAAAGAAATAATAGATTGAATTGTTTTTATTTTAGACTTGAAAAATGAATCTGGCTGAAGATAAATGTAGTAGTAGTAGTAGTAGTAGTAGTAGTAGTAGTAGTAGTAGTAGTAGTAGTAGTAGTAAGATAAACAAAGCCCAATTGCATAAATATTTGTTTTATTAGTTGAACAAACTCTTCAAAATTTGAATAGTAACTACTGGTAGCAGTAGGAAGGAAGATTCAGAAAATTTATAGGAAACATTGAAAAACACCCCGAACACCCGCCCGCCTTTCGACTGAAACACTTTTCAGGACACCGCACACAAAAACAACAGCTACAAACAAATCTCAGCCTTCGCTCTCATCACCTAATACTAATCATCCATACAGCTATATAGTCATATACCGTACATAGTACTACTATACTATACTAGCTTATAGTATCATCACTACTCGTATACTAATATACATATACTACATATATATTACTAATATAGTACCTTATATATCATATAATACTATCATATATATATCACTATATATAATACCTATATATATATATTATATATAATAACTACGTATACTTGATATATGCTATATACAAAATTATACAGCTACTATATATATATATATATATATACTATATAATAATAGTACTATATACTATATATATATATATATATATATATTAATGATATATATGTGTATATGTGTGTGTATGAGCTTGTGTGTGCTAAATACTGCAATTTACAACCGCAGTTCAGATTCTGATATAGATAAAATAAGCTCCTGTGACTGATTCTTTCACCTTACCCAGGATTACGGATTCCCGGGCCCTCCGCGACACGGCGTATGCCCAAGCGTTGCTTACCACTTTGACCAAACGATAAGCTAAAAAGAATCACGCGGACTTTAAACCTATGAAAATCACGGCCTCAGTTCAATAGGAATTAGGAGCCGACCTATGACACCAGGAGTAGATACCGTCCGCACGCATCTCCGCTTACACACTCGAGGTCCAAACGGTAACACAGGATCCATGTACAGCGAGACCACTCTAAATCGGCAGTATAATTTTTATAGATGCTAAATACTGCAACTGTAAACCGCATCATTGGTATGCAATAAAATAACTGCCTTGAGTGATATCTTCACTACCCAGGAGTTAGATCCCGGCGCCCTCCGCGAACGAATGCCAAGCGTCGTTACCACTGCAGTCAGGAACCAAGGGTCTCTGTATTTGGCATTTTGGAACTTTCTTCGGTAGTCCTGAGTAACCTGAAAAAAAGCCTAATTAGACAAGCGAAATTTTGCAAATGCATTTTCAAATGTTAACACTAAGTATACATGATTGCTTACTTTCAAAAGACATGATTTTTGTTCTCCATCTTGTGATATTATGCTATTAAAATCTGTAACAAGTTTAATTCTCCTTTCTGCTGCTTTGTTTGCGACTTTTAAATTTCGTATTATTTCCTTAGCCTTCAGGCAAGATGCAATGCCCTCCCAATTCGCTGGATGTAATTTCAAAAAATTCTTTTATGTTGAATCTTTTGAATACGTCTATAAAATTTTCAGTTATTAGCTGAGTGGAAAAAATATCATTTGATTGTGATAAATATCTTTTAATATCAGAACTTCTTATAATCAGTTTTTTGGGGGACATCTGCAGAATTATCACTATCGAAATTTTTACTAGATTTCACTAGTTTTTTCTGCCATATAAAATTTCCTTTTTGCTCAATTCATTGTAAAATAAAGAGAATAAAACATATTCCTCATTATATATAATTGGATAATCAACTAGTAATCTCAGGAAACTAATATCAGTTAGAGGAGCATAGGGCAAGAAAGTTTGAACCAGTAAGTGCAGTAACACTTTACCATAAATGTAATTATCTCGAGCAATGCGTCAGACTCTTCTGGTTCAAGTAGGAATTGCTCACGAAATAAGTGAATTTTTAAGGCATAAATTCCTTTCGCCATCTATCTCGCTTGATGACAAGCTCCAGGTTTCTTGACATTGCATTGAATCTCGTGTCCCAAGAATATTAAAATTAAGTCCAAAAATTCCTTATAATCATCACGGGGCCACTTATCATATACTTTTAAAAGACAAAAGCCCATTACATTTTAACATTAACTCCATTTATGGCTGAGTTAATGTCTTGTAATCCATCAATGATTTTTTCTTTTTTAATTCTGGGCCACCATTTTTTTATTTTTTTAAATAAGGGAATATCAAGACCAGTTGAAGAGGGAAATATTTTACCAAACACTGTAGACAAAATGATTTCAGCAATATGATGCCGGCATTCCATAAAAGGTAGGTGTTTATTCAATTTCGTTTCTTTTCAATTTCCATTTATTTTTCATGTGTTTACTGATGTAGTATCGAAAACTAATGCTTGAGCTGTTTATTTTAAATTGCATTTTTCAGTGACATCTATCACTGCACAGCATATTTCCAAGCCTGTGGCTTCTGGAATATGTGGAACTGCTGAAAATATTTCCATTCCATTCAACCTTTTCACCTGAGGTACTTTCAATTAGTTTGGTATCCCAATGAATAGCAACAGCTTCAAAGTTTAATTCTAAAAACTTGTTTTTCATTAAATTACCACTGCTAAAGTTCTGTTTACTCCAATCATGCAGTCTGGACGGCCACGTTCCCTTTGTTTCAAAAGGAATTGTTTATCTTTCCCAATTTTTATTATTTCCAAGGCATTTTTAGCGACTACATCCAATAGCTCATCCAGTGATTCAACAAAGTTTTCTTCTCTTTTTAAAAATTTAGCTATTTTTATTTTTATTTTTTTGCAAGAGTTTTCCACAAATCGCAAAACTTTTTAATCTTTTCACAAACTTTATTAGGGTTTTACGTTTAAAAGTAGTTCTTCTGTTACCATAATGCAGCATTCGGAAACATCGAGCCTACAGAATTTCACATTATAAAAAAAGACTTTTAAAATGTGTCTAAGTGAGGACAACTTACCACCAGTAATTTCATGTTTTAAAGGACCTATTAGGTAAATTCCTTCTCTCCAAACTGACATTATTATTTTGAAATAAATTCATTAAATATATAACAGAATCAAAAGTTTGTAAAAGAAATTAAGCAAAATTTGGTAGACATTAACAAAGTTGTAGTTTTATTTTTTTAATCTAAAACCTTGTCCTTAATATATATATCGATACCCACAATAAATTTTTTAAGTTTCCACTATCCACAGAGATAACTAAACTTCATAAGATTTAAGTACCCCACAATATAACACCCTTCATTAAAGAATGCAAACGATGCACTGCGTTGATATTTGAGAGTTAGAGATTTGCTTGAAAGAATTAGGTGACATTGAATTTGACTTCATTTGGTGGAACAGCGAAGAGATTAATAAGAGCTAGTCACGAGCCATGGGAGCGGATCACAAAAAGTGTGTACATATGACGTCTCGTAAAGAAGAAGAAGATAATAATAATAATAATAATAATTCAATTCAAAACAATTTATTCAGAAAAAAAGCAATATATATATATAATAAATTTTAACTTACAATTGTAATATATTGTTGTAATATAATACATAAATTAATGTAATACAATTTCTGAAAGGGAGCTACTAATTGCAACACAATGTTGTGTCCTTTGAGCCCCAAAATAATATAGGTATGATTAAAATTACGCAATTATTGTAATCTCAAAACCAATTTTGATACAATTAGAATACATAATAATAATAATAATATTTACATATATAGTCTTGGAAAGATAATAATAATAATAATAATAATAATAATAATAATAATAATAATAATAATAATAATAATAATAATAATAATAATAATAATAATAATAATAATAATAATAATAATAATTAATAATAATAGTAATAATAATAATAATAATAATAAATTAAAAATGACATAATAATAATAATAATAATAATAATAATTAATAATAATAATAATAATAATAATAATAATAATAATAATAATAATAATAATAATAATAATAAATAATAATAATAATAATAATAATAATAATAATAATAATAATAATAACTATATTAATTACTTATATGTTAACATTTCAAATTAAAGAAGAATTAAAAACTGATAGAAGTGTCTTCGTTAAAATTACATGTTAAAGAACATACTTGAATTTTGACTCCTTCATTCCTCTAAATTACAAAATTGTTACCATGAGGACTTTAGTTTATTGATCTCTAAGATATCATCTGACTGGACTCTTTCCAATATAGTAATGAAATAAATAACAGATTTTAATGAACAAAATCTTCCCCGAATAAAGAAAACTTTACAGATTTCTTTAAATAATTTATTTATCAATAGAATCAATGACAAGGAAGACGATATAATCATTGTATGTTATTAAACTGACAATATTTAGTCAGAATAAGATGAAAACAAATTAAAAGCAATTTAATAAAGCATCTTGAAACAAAAGATTTTAAGAGGCTTGTAGTAAGATTTTGCCACAAGTTATTGAAGTTGAACACGTTGCTTTCTAACTCGTGAAGCGCCTTCGAATGGTGAGAGTTGTAGAGAAGTAACGTTGTTACTACAAATTTAAATGTTCTGAAAGTGAATGTAAACCCAATAATAATAATAATAATTAGAATATATATTATATATATATAATATATATAATATATATATATATATATATATATATATATATATATATACAGTATATAATATATATATATATATAATATATATAATATATATATTATATATAGAATATATATATATATATATATAAATATTATAATAATATATATATATACAGTATATATAATATATATATATATACAGTTATAGTATACTATATATATATAATTATAGTATATATATATATATATATATATATATTATATATATATAAGATATATTATATATATATTATACAGGTATATATATATATATATATTATATATAATATATATATATATATATATATAATATATATTATATTATCATATATTATATATAATATATTATATATATAAATAGTATATATATTATAACTATATATATATATATAAATATAGTATATATATATATTAACTATTATATACATACTATATATAACATAAAAAACCAGATTAACAAACATTTCCTCCATATTTAATAAGAATCGCAGTAATCCTTTATTAATTAATCTACTATACTACTCTAATAATAATATAATTTAATATTTAAAATTTAATAATTTAATAATTTATATATATATATATATATATCATAATATATATATATATATATAATATATATATATATATAATATATATAATATATATATATATTTTTTTTTTTTTTTTTTTTTTTTTTTTACAGAGATAAACACCATCACTCACGGCAGATGCCCTAATCAGGAGGAGGTGTACTCACTTAACGTCCAAGCAGGACGAAGCCAAGCCAAGAGGACAGAATAGCTCACATTCTCCCACCCGACCAGTTCTGCGAACCTGGGACCCTCGCTTGTTGGGCGAGTGCTCTAACACTGAGCTATCGGGCCCCTTTTTAATAAAATAAATAAATATATTGTAAAAAAAAATTATAATTATTAT
>JABUQX010025561.1:40000-44390 GCA_015478945.1 Trachelipus rathkii
ACTACCTCTGCTCTAACACGCTCCACATTTTCTGGTGTTCTGATGGATCTGCGTCGGCCATGTGCATCTCTGTTCGTAGTGTACTACCAGTTCACTCTAATTGTTTAACCCAGGACCGAATTGTGTTTGCCTGAGGAACGGGATCGTTACGCGGAATGTTGAACCGTCTCCGAAAAGCTCTTTGCGTCGCGATCACAGAATTGTTGTTTTCATAAAACGCCCGCACGGCAAAGCCACTATAATATATATATATGATAATATATATTATATATATATGAGGGTATGTCCCAGTATATATATATTATATATTATATATATATATACAGATATATATATAATATTATAGTATTATATATATATATATATATATAATATATTATATATATTATATATATACTATAATATATATATAATATTATATATATATATATATATATATATATAATATATATATATTATATATACAATATAATTTATATATATATATATACATTATATATTTATATATGCTATATATATATATATATGTGCAGCCAAGGCAGCTAGCGATTATTATGTAAATAATTGCACACTACATATCATTACTGACTATTCCTATAGAAGCTCTATCTGTATGAATATAATTAACTTCTTACTTTGACGTTATCCTGTGAAGATTTATTTAATACCACTTTACGTAACCACCCTCATCTTAAAACAACATCTATATAAGATATTATGATTGTGAAAGTACTACTTGAATCTATGCCTATATTATATATTAACATAGCTGCAAAGCCTCGGGTCATTATATTTTACTAGAGTAATACTATATATAATACTATATATATATATATATATTATATATATAGGTCATTTGATGTTTTTTTTTGAGTAATAAAGGCAATAATGGGTCTGTGTTCTGTATTGATGCTGAGTTAACAAAGCTTTATGTTACAGGTGTGCAATAACCCTAGATGACTAATTGTCATGATCTAACTATTCATTTATATTATTACATGATATAGATATATCAATGTACTCTACGGTAATATATTAATCGCTATCTTCTTTGCAAAACTGACTTTCAATTCTGACGCCAGCAATACGAATGCTCCACTTATAAGTAACGTGTCTGCTATTCTATCCAAAAGGACACGAAGTAAAGATACCATAATAGAGAGATGTGAATGCATGAAAATTCCTCTAGAAATTCAATACTCGTGTTATACAACGTTTCTGTCGTGGCATGATGTGCCTAAATATAAAGGACGGCACCGCCATTCGCTTCAGTGATTAATGTTAAGTGGATTCTATACGAAATCAACTCATGTGGCGCGGAGTTAGAGTGACAGGGCGCCATCTCTACTGTGCGAAGCGTGAAAAGGGAAGTAAAAGAAAAATACAATTGAGCCTCATAGAATATTATGTGCAACACAGATCAGAATATGCTAACAATGATGTACCACTTAAACATTACTCATATTCTCGTCTCTAACATTTTAAATCTTCATAATTATAGAGAATGTAGAAATTACTGTGTTTTCCTGAGACCTTTTTTATTATATTTAGCCATATGTGATCGTGTACCATCTGGCTTATATTTGATCTAAGATCCCAATTACTGTAAACATGAAATTATCTATAACTCCTCAGAGAAATAGTTTGGATAAGTGGAGTCATATACAAAAAAACTTTATATATGACCGTCAATATATATGACCTATTGGTATAATTTATAAGTGTCAATATATAATGTTTATAATATAATTTTATTAATAATATAATCAACCGAAATTTTTATAATGAATTTAATGTATAATATTTATGAGATTCTCAATGTAAATAAACCTAGTGTAGTGCCTCTGACGTCATCTTACTGATTTATTAGCATTCTTTCTTGGCACAATATAAAAGCTATGGATCTGTACTTATCACATATCATTTTTAGATTTGCTAAGAGAAGAAATATAGGTGAATGTGTACCTCTACTAGTAATATAGTATTTATTAAATTTCCAATTGGAAGTGGAGGTAATATCTCTGATTATGTATGAGTTGATTGATCTTATATACTCTGATTCTTATAGTATTGATCTGATAATAAATAGATATATTAAAATTCTGATATTTTATAAATCATAATAATTCTGATATTATATAATATAATCATTAATTATACTATAAATTAATTATTATTTGATGTATCTTAGGTGAGTTTAATATAAATAATCTAAATAATATTCGGTGATTTAATTAATAATTGAGTTATGAGATTACTTCTCTCAGACTCTGATCTGCACTGATAATATTATTGGTTATTATTTTCTGTCAATCGCAAGATGATCATTATCTTTATGCTGAGTGATAAACTCAACTCTGATTTCACTCTAGTGCGTTAATCGAGATCTTCGAGTTAATCATGAAGGATTGATAGCTCTTCTATATCATGGTATTGATCATTTCTCAGAAGAATTATATCAATTTTTTATTATTTATTATATGTGATAGTGATTGAAGATCCTTGCTGTTAGAGGTCCTAGTGAGTAATAATTTAACAATTAATATGATATTGGTGAAATAGTGATATGTTTGTATAATTGTTTATTTGAATATGGTAGGATAATGATTAATTAATTTCATAATATTTAACAACTCCCATCCTCTCTTGTTGTATTATATTATTATTATTAAGTTAGGGCTCTGCCCGTGAGCATTGACTGTATTATTTATTATTATTGTATTGTATATTATTATTATATATGGTGACATAATATTATATATAATTAATAATAAAAATATTAAAATTTATAAATATAAATAATAATATAAATTATATAATTTTATCAATTTAATTATAATTATTAAATTATTTAAATATTATTATTATATTATTTATATTATAATATAATTAAAGTCATTCACATCTTTAAATTTTCAATCAATAATACCGAATACTCGCATAATTAGATTCATTTATGTAACTTATATAACATACTTATGTACAAAATCCAAAACTTTTTATAGAGAACAATATTAATAATATTCATAATATATCAGTATAGTGGTCACATATAAATTCCCTATATATACATTAAGTAACATATATAAGCAAAAATTTCAACTATAATATATTATATAGGCCTCCAACGAAAGCGCGGTATAGGTACTACATCGGTCATATAATAGTATAGGCGATATTAAGAATTTTGAATAATTACTCCCCTTATAAAAATGTACTAAGGAGTATCACTTCAACCATTGGGTCGTATTTTCAGTATAGTAAAATATATCAGATAGCTTTACCTTATTTATATTCATAATATAATATACTAACCTCCGAGTGGCATATTCCTATACCCTATACTCGTTAGGTCAATTAATATTTTTCATTAAACGCCGGATGGTGAATGTATTTTACTAATATAATATAGCCAGTTTATTAATAATTTTTTTGATGACCTCCTATTATAGTTTACCTACCTTTTATTTATATATAAAATATAGTCCCTAATGAATGATAGCTGAATTTGAATATTGTTATGTGTATAATATACCCCCCGAACAATTAATAACCTATTTAATATTATTATTTATAATTATATTTATATTGAATCAAATTTATAGCAATTCATTTTCTTATTCATTTATATATCAAATTTCTTCAACTATTATTCCCTTTCATTTATATATTCTTTAATTATAATGATCATTATTATATAATAAATTATTATTATTATTAATTTAATATTTTTTTTTTTCTATTATATTTATAAATAATTAATCCTAGCATTTTTCCAATAATATATCTTTCCATATTAAATAGTACATAGTTTTTAATTATTAACTATTAATATCTATCTGTTAATTTATATTTAATAATGTATTTAATTATAAAATATTTCATTGAAAAAATATACATTTTCAATAGATTTGTAACAAGCTTGTAATTTATTATTGTTTATATTAATTATATAAATTACTTTATTCATATTATATAATATATTTAATTTATAATATTATATATTATTAAAAATGTAGTATATATATATAATTAAATAATATCGCACATTTTATTAATTATAATATATTATTCCTTTAATTATATATAATTATTATCAATATTATTTCATTTATATTTATGATTTATTTAATTTTTGTATTTTTTTATATACTTTAAAATTATTATTTAATTATTATTATGTATTTAATTATTAATAACCTGTTAATTATTTTTATTTTCCAAATGCTATTTACCTATATTTTATATACCCATAATTAATTTAATACTTAGTTGTACCTAATAGTTTATATATATATAGGTATATTTAATTATTATTATTATTATATATTTTATTATTATTATTATTAATTCCATATATAATTATTATATAATTATTCATTATTATTAT
>JABUQX010025562.1:0-5000 GCA_015478945.1 Trachelipus rathkii
TTTCTAGAATTAAAGATGATCTAAATAAAAACTTGTAGTACTCCCGCGTGGCTATTAAAATGAGCAAAAAAAAATTTTTTTTATTATTATTTTTTATTTTATTTAGAGTGGACCGAATCACCCCTCTAAAAAACGGGGCCCGGTCACCCCGTCCGACGCTACTTCTTATTCCAGACCCATAGTCTCACTACTATACATAACACAGGTAACAACATACCTCATCCAAGACCCTAGCGCACTCCAGACTTTGTGCTTTTTACCTGCCCCAAGATTTAATTGCACCAGCCACCTTCCTGCCATTCACAACTTTCCTACTACACTCTGCATCATCTGATCCCTTCTCATCCAACATATAGCTACCCTAAATATTTAAACTCAGACACTTGTTCCAGGTAAAAATTTAAACTCAGACACTTGTTCCAGGTAAAGCTGCAGGGCCTGATGGGATATATGGTAGAATTCTGAAAGAGGGTAGTATCAGCATTGCAAAGGCACTGTATTTGATTTTTAAGCAATCTATAACATTTGGCGAGGCACCAGATGACTGGAAAATGGCATATGTTGTGCCTATTTATAAGAAAGGTAGTAAGGAAGATTTGGGTAATTATAGGCCAGTTAGCCTAACATCTCTGGTTGTAAAGGTTCTGGAAAAGTTACTGAAAGGTCATATAGAGAAATATTTAGAAGATAACAAGGTATTGTATGACTCCCAGCACGGTTTCAGAAAGGGTAGGTCATGTCAGACAAACCTTTTAGAATTTATGGAATACATTACTGACTGCATTGACCGAGGAGATCCAGTTGATATTGTGTATTTAGACTTTAGCAAAGCTTTGATAAGGTCCCCCACATAAGGCTGATGAAGAAGTTATTGCAATGTGGTATAGGTGGAGTGGTACATGGTTGGATTAAAGAGTGGTTGCAAAATAGAAAACAGTGTTACAACTAAATGGCAATTAAGTCATCATGGAAATAAGTGGAAGAGTGGTGTCCCACAAGGTTCAGTGGGGGGCACTATTGTTCCTCATATATATAAGTGATTTAGACAAAACTTAAATGGTAAGGTTTTCTAAGTTTGCAGATGATACCATGATACCAAAGTGGCCACCTCAGTTAGGAATAGTGAAGGATGCATAAAGATTCAAAAATGATCTTGATAAACTTCTTGGTGGGCAGATAAGTGGCAAATGATTTTAAATAGTAAAAAGTGTAAGTTCTTCACCTAGGTTACTCAAATAAAAGTTTTAACTAGATATGAATGGGGATTAGCTTGAGTCTGTGGACAAGAAAAAGATTTAGGTGTGATTATAACCAGTAATTTGAAAGTAGCTAATTAGTGTTTGGAAGCTAGAAATAAAGCTAAAAAGATGCTGGGCATAATAAATCGCAATGTTGTTACGAAGAGCAAGGAAGTAATAAGTAAACTGTATAATAGCCATGTAGGCCAATAATAGAGTATTGTGCACAGTTTGGGCCCCTTATTAAAGAAAGACTTAGATATGGTCTAGAGAGAGTGCACGTAGAGCAACAAGATGATTTCTGGGTTGAGGGTAAGGCTATGAGGAGAGGCTGAACGAGTTAGGAATGTTTTCTGTAAAAAGGCGATTTTCTCGGGGACAGATACAAGTCTAACAAATATTTACATCTACGCTTAATCATGGAAGACCAAAATTTTTCATAGTACAGGCATGGACAGGTGAACCAGGGGGCATAATAAGAAAATTAAGAAGAAAGCATGCATCTTGATATAAGAAAGCATGCATTCAGTAATAGGGTTGTTAAATTTTGGAATAGTCTGCCACAGGAGGTTGTTGAGTGTGACTCGATTGCAACATTTAAGAAAGGGTTGGATAGGTATATGGATGGGTTGGGTATCATATAATATATTTAGACAAAGCCAAATTGGCGGGTTTTTAGTTATAGTAGTTATTTATGTTAGTCTGCATGCGTGACCATAACTTACGTTATTAATGCATGTGGATGGTTTGGGTATCATATATATATCATTAGTTTGACTAAGCCAAATTGGCTAAGCATGTGGATGGTTTGGGTATTATATATATATATATATATATTAGAGGTGTACCGGAATTCCGGTCCGGCCGGAATTTGAAATTTTTTTCCGGTTCCGGTTCCAGCCAGAATTTGAGATTTTTTTCCGGTTCCGGTTCCGGCCGGAATTTTGAAAAATTCTGGCCGGAACCGGAATTACTATTTACTTCTGTGAAAAATTTGCTGGAAGAGATTTATATAACCCATAGATCATCTTTTAAGGAAAAGAAAAACTTTTCACCAGTATTGGGCGATATTTTTAAACGCTTTTCCTCAAATATATTTCCTGTTTCTGAAAATGAAAATATTTTCTCTGAATATATGGGGGGAGACTGGAAAGAAGAGTAATTTTTTGGCTAGTACTGTTATGTTTGGGAATTTAGCTATGGTCACTTTCCACCAATTAAGTAATTCTTCTTTTCCCAGATTAGAAATTGATTTCTCTGGGAAAAAAAATTTCAATTTCTTTAAAAATTTCACCTTTTTTAGAGCCACTGATTTTTCTTTTTTTTCCTTTTTACACTAACTGACTCGCTGTCACTTTCACTTTCTTCAAACTTATAAAAACTAAGTAAATTTGCAGTAATTTCTTTTCTTAATGCTCCTGATGATTTATTGTAGATAATGCTAGTTTCTGAAAATGGATGGATGACTGCATCGCTGAACTCTTTCTTCTGTCCTGCTACTCATTATCACTTTCGAACTTCAATTATTTCCCATATTTTCTTTAAACATCCCATTTTCTATCATTTCTCTATTTCATTAGAAAATAAAGTCAGTTTGTATCTGGGTCTACTACAGTACTTAAAACAATTATCCTTGTTTTGATATATGTTTATTGATCCTTTCTCTTCCTTTTTATTTATAATTCTAAACTCTAATGCCTTCTTTAGCTCTTCTTTTAAAGTCTGAACTCTGCTGTCATCCTCAGAATCTGAGAGATATGCTGGAGAGCTCAACATCTGGAAGAATAATTGATTGATATATTTGATTTTGGCCTTTATAGTTTCTTAACCATGAGAAAATGGTTGCATAAACTCTTAGACATTTTTTCAAGTAATTTGCCATTTATTAGCAGTCAATAGTTTAAATGATTGATTGTTCTATAATATAAACTTTGCAGAGGTCTTTTTCAAACATTCAATCTTTCTAGAATTAAATATGTGCTATTCTACTTTGTATAACATCTTGAATTTGAAACATATAGTTGAGCTTGCAAGATGTGGATTCCAAAGTCTCTTTGTATTTTAAGTTCATTACAGCTTAAAAACTTGGAATGATTGAAATGTGTACAAATATTCTTACATTTCTTTATTAAATCACCTGTTCTTTGAGAATATAAGGCATCTTTAAATACAAATTGAATTTTAATGAATAAAACAAGAAAAACTTGTGCATCCTGCTAAAATCTGTTCCAAGTTTTTCAATGTTATAATGTTCCTCTCGAACGGATCAAATAGCTTTTTGCTAGAGGAATTTCCCAATTAATTCATCATAAATTTCAAATAATCATACTGATTTTAATTCCAAATGGACCTGGGAATACTTTACAATGGAGTACACGTCCATTTTTTTAAACATCGCTGGTTAGGTCCAGAGTGCAGTTAAAAGAATAAATGACTCATTTGAATTATTTAGCTCTCTATATAACTGTAGTAAATGATATCTGATCAGCCTTAAATAACTTCTCGAATACTGCTGATCATAATTTCCTGTATGAATTTGGTAACATCTTTCTCTACAAAATATTTCTACTTGGAATAAGATATTTTGGTTGAAAATGGGCAATAAGTTCTATGAATCCTTCTCTTCTGTGACTGTGAATAGTTAGTTACTCATTGCGATAAAAATTCATTATTTTCTGTGATTTGGGGTCATTGATATGCAAATCTTTTTTGGGGAGAACTCTTCCTCAAAACTCACTTATCTCACGGCTTGGATCTTTTGCTCTTTTGTGGTTTCCCCCTGTTCTAGAAAATACAAAACTCTTTTTTTTTAATAATTAAAATTTTTGGACTTCCAGATATTCCTTCGATGAAAGAAATTTTTCCATATGTTCTGAAGTGTGTTGTACTAATAGCGGTCGGGCGGGGTGACCGCGGACCACTTTAGGTATACTTGGTCTCTCCGACTCTCCCCTATGCAACTTTTTGGAATATTTTTTTTTTTGTAAATCACGGCCCTATATCGGCATAACACACAAAAAATATAATGTAATTTCCTAACTAATTAAAAGTTTATTAAAGTTTGAATAACGCCGAGTCAGCCTAACCGTGGAGGGGTGAAGCGGACCACCATTGAGGGTGACTCGGACCATCTGTTTAAATCGTTTTTTACGTATAATTTCAATTTTATTATTTTAAAATGTTTATTAATGTATTAATATTTACTCATCTTAGAATTTGTTAATAAGAATTATAGAGTCAATAATGATAAATAAAAATACGAATATAAATAAGGTGGGTCCGCATTCACCCTCTTCCGCCCAAAATTTTTGACAACTTTTTTGAACTCGTTTTTTTTATTAAAATTTCATTTTTTAAAAAATTTCACTTAATATAAGTAACTTTTTATTACATTTAAATTAATTATACGTAATAAAAATGTCAATAATAATACGTAAAATACGAAAAACAATGGTGGTCCGAGCCACCCCCATCAATTTTTTACGGCGGGGTGGAATCGGACCAAGTTAGGCCCCGTTTTTTTGCCACTAATACTGCTTGGATCAAAAATTTACTTTGCCAGTTTAAAGCTAACATACTCGAGTGTATCCACTGAAAAAATAATTAAAATCGATCCACAATTTTTCATTTTATAACGAAGTTAAAAAAAATCACATTTTTCAAAAGTGAAGTTCTATTGAAGGAAATTTTGTACCCTAATTTCTAACATTTTTTAAAAATATAAAAACTTTCTAGAATTAAATATGATCTAAATAAAACTTG
>JABUQX010025562.1:15000-20000 GCA_015478945.1 Trachelipus rathkii
CAAATTCTTGGCTGTTTTTAATATGGCTGGTGGAAATCTTTCCTATGAGTATCTTTAATTGTTTACTTAGCCATTGTGCTAATTTATAGGTTATATTATTTATATTAGAAATGATGGGTCGGAGAGGAATATTTTCTTTGTGCAGTTTTGGTAAACCGTAAAAAGAGGCCAATCTGGGTAGATATACTATTAAATTTTCGTATCGGTTTTGATGGTCTTTCAGAATTGTTTGTAATTTTTGCTTAAAAATTCTTTGAGATGTCTGAAGAGGGTTTTTGTTCAATTTGGAGTAAACATTATGGTCTGTAAGAATGCTGAGTGCTTTATCTTTATAATCTGATCTATTCATAATTACTAGTTTGTTTCCCTTATCCGCTCTAGTTATGTGTAATTGTGGGTTATCTTTTAGTTCACGTATGGCAACAGCAAATCTATTTGGAAGTGAATGATTTCGGTTTCTTATGACGTCATTTAATATATATCCTTTTAATAAATCAAAATTTATATTTAAATTCTTGTTCCTGTTTTGAAAGTTTTCCATATTTTCCAGAAAATCTGGCAAACTTTTGTTTATCTCTGTGCCAAAGGTCGGACCCAAAGAAAGAACCTGTTTTTGATCGGATGATAACTCAAAATTTGAAATGTTCACAAAAAACTTCTCATCTCCCATTTTGCTCCATACACTATTTTTACAAATTTTAGCGAGTCTATTTTCACTTTTGTTAATTTCTAATTTCATATTTTCATTTAATAAATGATGAGAAATATCTAAAATTGTACTTAATATCCCATCCGAAAAATTGTTATGTTCAAGGTAAAACTGTAGGTTACGGAATGCTTTGTTCGTATCACTAAATAGTTTATTTTTCATTAAAAATGTATGTTTAATATGATATTTAAGAACTTCTTGATGCAAAATAGGAAACGGAGAGTCATCTGTACTCGATAAGAAATTATTTATTAAATTATTAGGTAGCACTTTTTCACTGAGACATCGTTTCAAAAACTTGTTGTAAATTTTAGTCTTATTCGCTCCAAGAAGACGAGATACGTAGTGTAATATTAATTCTTGAACAGGGGGGACATTTAATAAAAAGTTTTCAAAGTTAATGTGGCAATGCGCACGGCAACAATACAGACCGGGGTGCATAATGTATGAACTTTATTCTGCAGACACGCAGTACAATAGCTATATCAGTAAAACCCCTATTAAATGTAAAATTACTTTAATATATACATAAATTAATTAAAAATAATACATTAAAACACATGGGGAATGGGGAACCTATCACTTAGAGAGGCCTTTCAGTCTTGTTTGACTTTATTCAATCTGGTACGTGCGCTTCCAATCGATTTGTATGTAGTTAATTTCTATTCGAATTTGGTCTTGGTTGGTTGTCTATAACCTTCTGTAGGATGATCTTCCATTTCTTCTCAGTCAGTAGTATATTATTAAGTACAGGATCCATTTTTATTTCTCCTTCTATTGCATTCATATGTTGTAGTTTGGTATTAAAAATGAGTAAACTTTCTATCAGTTTTCTTTTATATAGGTTTCCGTTTCTTTGAATGATTTGGTAGTTTTTTGTGTCAATAAGATGATTGTTTAGGTTCCTATGCTTGACAAGAGCGGAATTTTGGGTACCTTTTTGAAGGTCGTAGTTATGTTGAGATATTCTTCTTTTTATATCTATAGTTTCTCCTATGTAAAAGTTTGGGCATGAATTGCATTTTATTTTGTATATTCCTGGAATGGGTTGAGCTTGAGTTGAGTTATTAGATTTTCCTTGTAGAATTGTCTTCAGTTTATTTATGTTTTTTACAGGGTGTATATTTTGGGGTAGTAATTTCTTATAATTATTTGTTTCTTCAGTAGGAATATTGATATAAATCTTTTTTTCCCCCTCTGTTCCACCCACACTCAGTGGAATATTTATGGAACTTTTTGAAATGCAATTCATTTTCAATCACCCAATGTACTCTGATATTATATGGAAAAGGTATGTAGATGACGTTTTTGTGGCACTGCCATCACATCTCTGTCCTCATGCTCTTTTAGAACATCTTAATAACCAGATCCAATCGATTAAATTTACCCTGGAACTAGCCAACGATAACACACTTCCTTTTTTGGACATATTAATAAAAATGGACAACAATTTTCATCCGATTACTACAGTATATAGAAAAACCACTCATGTAGACTCTTACATAAATTGGTATTCCAATCATTCTCAAAGCACAAAATTGGCCGTTGTTTCATCTCAAATACTTAGAGCATTTAGGATTTGTAGCCCATCAGAACTCGAGCAAGAATTAAAGCATATAAAGGACATATTTAAAAATCTACACTACCCAGAAACAATATATTACAAGGCACTAAATAAAGCAAAGAAATCTTTTTATGAACATACGCAAGGAAACAACCCTGTAACAGAGGGGGAAAAAAAGATTTATATCAATATTCCTACTGAAGAAACAAATAATTATAAGAAATTACTACCCCAAAATATACACCCTGTAAAAAACATAAATAAACTGAAGACAATTCTACAAGGAAAATCTAATAACTCAACTCAAGCTCAACCCATTCCAGGAATATACAAAATAAAATGTAATTCATGCCCAAACTTTTACATAGGAGAAACTATAGATATAGAAAGAAGAATATCTCAACATAACTACGACCTTCGGAAAGGTACCCAAAATTCCGCTCTTGTCAAGCATAGGAACCTAAACAATCATCTTATTGACACAAAAAACTACCAAATCATTCAAAGAAACGGAAACCTATATAAAAGAAAACTGATAGAAAGTTTACTCATTTTTAATACCAAACTACAACATATGAATGCAATAGAAGGAGAAATAAAAATGGATCCTGTACTTAATAATATACTACTGACTGAGAAGAAATGGAAGATCATCCTACAGAAGGTTATAGACAACCAACCAAGACCAAATTCGAATAGAAATTAACTACATACAAATCGATTGGAAGCGCACGTACCAGATTGAATAAAGTCAAACAAGACTGAAAGGCCTCTCTAAGTGATAGGTTCCCCATTCCCCATGTGTTTTAATGTATTATTTTTAATTAATTTATGTATATATTAAAGTAATTTTACATTTAATAGGGGTTTTACTGATATAGCTATTGTACTGCGTGTCTGCAGAATAAAGTTCATACATTATGCACCCCGGTCTGTATTGTTGCCGTGCGCATTGCCACATTAACTTTGAAAACTTTTTATTAAATGTCCCCCCTGTTCAAGAATTAATATTACACTACGTATCTCGTCTTCTTGGAGCGAATAAGACTAAAATTTACAACAAGTTTTTGAAACGATGTCTCAGTGAAAAAGTGCTACCTAATAATTTAATAAATAATTTCTTATCGAGTACAGATGACTCTCCGTTTCCTATTTTGCATCAAGAAGTTCTTAAATATCATATTAAACATACATTTCTAATGAAGAATAAACTATTTAGTGATACGAACAAAGCATTCCGTAACCTACAGTTTTATCTTGAACATAACAATTTTTCGGATAGGATATTAAGTACAATTTTAGATATTTCTCATCATTTATTAAATGAAAATATGAAATTAGAAATTAACAAAAGTGAAAATAGACTCGCTAAAATTTGTAAAAATAGTGTATGGAGCAAAATGGGAGATGAGAAGTTTTTTGTGAACATTTCAAATTTTGAGTTATCATCCGATCAAAAACAGGTTCTTTCTTTGGGTCCGACCTTTGGCACAGAGATAAACAAAAGTTTGCCAGATTTTCTGGAAAATATGGAAAACTTTCAAAACAGGAACAAGAATTTAAATATAAATTTTGATTTATTAAAAGGATATATATTAAATGACGTCATAAGAAACCGAAATCATTCACTTCCAAATAGATTTGCTGTTGCCATACGTGAACTAAAAGATAACCCACAATTACACATAACTAGAGCGGATAAGGGAAACAAACTAGTAATTATGAATAGATCAGATTATAAAGATAAAGCACTCAGCATTCTTACAGACCATAATGTTTACTCCAAATTGAACAAAAACCCTCTTCAGACATCTCAAAGAATTTTTAAGAAAAAATTACAAACAATTCTGAAAGACCATCAAAACCGATACGAAAATTTAATAGTATATCTACCCAGATTGGCCTCTTTTTACGGTTTACCAAAACTGCACAAAGAAAATATTCCTCTCCGACCCATCATTTCTAATATAAATAATATAACCTATAAATTAGCACAATGGCTAAGTAAACAATTAAAGATACTCATAGGAAAGATTTCCACCAGCCATATTAAAAACAGCCAAGAATTTGTTGAATTCCTGAATAGGACTCAACTACAGAACAAGGCCATTTTCAGCTTTGACGTAATTTCACTTTTTACCAACGTCCCGGTTAACACAACTTTGGAATGGTTGGAGAAATACGTAACCGACAACAATATAACGTTTGATATACCTTTTGAAAATATAAAACAATTGATCAATCTCATAACTGAACACAATTACTTTCATTTTGAAGAAAACTACTATAAACAAAAAACAGGACTTCCGATGGGTTCCCCCCTCTCACCCACACTCAGTGGTATATTTATGGAACTTTTTGAAATGCAATTCATTTTCAATCACCCAATGTACTCTGATATTATATGGAAAAGGTATGTAGATGACGTTTTTGTGGCACTGCCATCACATCTCTGTCCTCATGCTCTTTTAGAACATCTTAATAACCAGATCCAATCGATTAAATTTACCCTGGAACTAGCCAACGATAACACACTTCCTTTTTTGGACATATTAATAAAAATGGACAACAATTTTCATCCGATTACTACAGTATATAGAAAAACCACTCATGTAGACTCTTACATAAATTGGTATTCCAATCATTCTCAAAACACAAAATTGGCCGTTGTTTCATCTCAAATACTTAGAGCATTTAGGATTTGTAGCCCATCAGAACTCGAGCAAG
>JABUQX010025562.1:32500-45000 GCA_015478945.1 Trachelipus rathkii
AGTAAGGGAGATAAGGGGGAATTGTAGAAAGCATAGAGGAATTAATTTATTAAGCATTGAATAGAAGATATTTGCTGATATTTTGGTTGAAAGAGTGAGTCGAGTGACTGAGAGACTGATTGGTGAAGAACAAGGTGCATTTAGAAGTGGTGGAGTATGCGTTGATTAAATTTTCACATTAAAACAAATGAGTTAGAAAATGAGAGAAAAGAAGAAGAAATTGTCTTTAAGTTTTATGGACTTGCAACAGGCATATAACAGGAATAATAAGGAAAGATCTGTGGCAGGTATTAGTGATATGTGGTGCTGGTTGTAGGCTTCTGAATGGAATCAAAAGTATGTTTGTGGATAGGTAAACCTGTGTAAGAATAAATGGAGTGGAAATATTACTATTAATAGTTGAATGAGGCAGAGATGTGTTATATCTTCATGGCTATTTAATTAATAAATGCATGAGGTGATGATAGAATTAAAGCGGTATAGATCTAAATCAGTGGTTCACAATCTTTTTTTTAGTGGTTCATGCACCCCTATTCTTTCACAATATATATATATATATATATATATATATATATATATATATATATATATATATATATATATATATATATATATATATATATATATATATATATATATATATATATATATATATATGTGAAGGCGAGGAGAAAGGTGCATAACAGAATTGATTGGCCGGATTTTGTTAGGGGGCATGGTTTTAGGCCTGGCCCTGGGGATAAATCCTACATTGACGAGATACCATAGCGAGGGTCCATCGGGGTGTTGTGAAGCCCTAGGGTTGATTTTTGGCTACGACGGGCTCGCACTAAAGGTATGAGGTGAATGTGTGGGGTTTTCTTTCGACTTACATCATGCTTTTCGGCTTAACAATTCTATTTCCTTGCACTTTACGCATCCTACTTCCATCTGTGGGAAATAATGGGAGGATAAATTGCTGACTTGTTCTGATGTAAAGTCTTCTTTCTTTATTACCTAATTTCTGCAAAATTCTCTCGCTTTGTTCTAATTTCCATTTTGTTGAACACTAATCTTTCTACTTCAAAATCTGTTTTTAAATTAAATTAAAATTCTTGTGTTTGAGAATACCAACTGTAAATCCTACTCTGATCTATCTTACTGTCTTTATTCTCAATTTTTTTCCAATGGGCATTGTCGTCCACAAGTTCACAACGACGCTGTCTGTTCTCTTTTCTGGAGCCTATTGAATTATCTACTTTAGGTCGTTCTGTTTATTAATTTACTAACTCTATCGACAATTCTAAATTCTATTTACTACTCAAACTACAAAATTGTGCAAATTTTTTTCTCGTCTTTTCCTTTTTCTGAAATTATAATTTTTGACGATTTTAATGCTCGCCATGGCCAATGTCTTTCCTCTGATTTTCTAGATACTTCTACCATTTATCTATCCAAAATAACCTCGAACAGATGGTGCAGCTCTCTACTTGTATCGCTGATCGTTTTGGAAATGAATTCAACATATTAGACCCTTTCTTAGCTTCTAATCCCCCTCTTTATGCTGATAAACTCTTTCCTCCCTCCTCTTGTTTCCTCCAATCAAATTTTGATATTTTCATCTATATATTCTGTTATATCATCACTTCAAGGCTTGGGTAGGAAAGGTTCCCTCTTTTGGCATGGAAACTTTAACTTTTTTGAAATGTGGCCGTATGTCTTTGATCTCCCTTGGAAAGATTATTATTTCTGCAGGAGAGGTAAATCGGAGAATTCAAAGCTCATAACCGGATGATCTCTGGAGTGATTACTACTTCAATGAGAGGGATATCTAGAAGTATGCAGAATGCACAACCGGGAGGGTATTCTCTTGCATGGTTTAATTTTGCATGTTCTCGTGCTAATCATTGCTGAGATTCTGCCTTCACCAATTATATCATTCTTCAAACTCTAGATACTTAGGCAACTCGAAATCAAATAAAATCTATTCTCCATGACACTAGCAACTCTTATCTTTATAGAAAATACAATAACCTTTCTGAGAGAGAGAGAGAGAGAGAGAGAGAGAGAGAGAGAGAGAGAGAGAGAGAGAAGAGAGAGAGAGAGAGAGAGAGAGAGAGAGAGAGAGAGAGAGAGAGAGAGAGAGAGAGAGAGAGAGAGCTAAAATGATATATACTTTTCTTTTTAAATAGATTAAAAAAAAGTTCAAGTTCATGGAGTGAACCCAATGTTCTCAATTCTTTCATTAGCAAATACCCAAAAACCTTGAAATTTTACATCATTTTTTTTTATCTTTTCGAACTATTTGGGTTTCCCCCCCCTCCCCAAAAAATCAACTGATTTTTATGAAATGTCAGCAATAAAACACAGGAGGATTATTAGAAAAATTCCAACACCTGCAACACCTAAGTAGACAAAGCAAAGGAAAAAAATATTTGATAAGCAAGGTTATTTTGTCACGTTTGACAATTTTTCAATCATTAAACTTGTTTTTAGCAGATAATATATATATATATATATATAATATATATAATAAAAGTATATATAATAATCCTATATATATATAATGGTATTTATATTATACAAGATATGTACTTATATAATATATAATATATAATATATAATAGTATAGCTATAATATATATATTATATAATATATATATATTTATATATATATATATATAACTATATACTATATATATAATATATATGATAGTAATGAGTATATATATATACTTAGAAGCTTACGTTTATTTATAGAACATAAGATAAATATATAGTAATATAATATATATATATAATGAACGTTTGCATAACAGTTCGAAGCAGTTTGAAAGAATGTACTTTATCGATTGTTATCGTTGATTAACGTGAGTATCCGGTTCATAAGGTGTTTAAAGTGGGAAGTTTATATTAAGCTATTACTAATTGTTTGAGTTTAATTATTATATTAAGGAATTTGAACTGCTATCTAAGTCTTTATATATATATATATATACCCTATATTATATATATTAATAAAATATATTATTATATATAGTTTAACTGTATACTATATATATATTATATATAATATATATTAAGAGATACGTTATCAATAAATAGTACATTAATAATTAATAAGTAAATAAATAAAGATATTACTTAAGTATAAATATAATATTATTGGTAGATTATGGCAGGTGGTGTAAAAAGGAGGGGTTGGGAAGGCAAACGGTAGAGATAAGGAAGTAAAGGTTATGATTGTGAAGTGAGGAACAGTCCTCGGGGTGAAGTTATTGCTATGATGGTGAAGCAGCTGGAGGCTAGTGGTCCTGGGTTTAGAATATTAGGAATATAGTGTTGGATGAAAAGGAAGGATGATTCTGCAGAGTGTAAGTAGGAAAGTTGTGAATGGCAGAAGGTGGCTGGTGCAATTAAATCGTTGGTGATGTAAAGGGACTAAGGTCTTGAGTGTGGGGTTTGTTGTTTGTTGCCTGTGTTAATGTACTATGTTAGTAGGACTACGGTCGGAAAAGAGGTATAGATTTAAGGTATAATATTTTCAGATGGCAATCTTAGGGGCGTGTTAGGTGTGAGAGAATTGATAAAATGATGAGGAATGTAACGTTTTGGAGTTTGTGGTGTGAAGAAGGGGTAAATGAGAGACATACTAATAAAATATCGTTAAGGCGGTTTTGGTCATGTGCAAAGAGTGTATGGATGATAGTCGGTTGGTTTAAAATGGATGTAATATGTGGTAGAGTGTGGCTAAGGAATCGAGCGGCTGAAGAGATCCGAAGAATAAAGTGGATTGAACGGTAAGAAATGCCTGGAGAGGAAAATTGTGAGGTGGAGGCAGAGGACAGGAGAAGAAAGAAGGTGGCATAATAGGATGAATGGACGGGGTTTTGATGAAGGGAGTACTCGGGTTGTGGCCCACCTGGGCATATGGATGACACCACATGTGACGAGATCCATATGTTGAGGGTCCGTGCTGGTCCGGTGAACTCTAGGTGGAATTTTTCTGCGACTGCGACGTTGTTCTCTAATAGGTATAAGGGGGCGGTAATGCTGGGCTTGCTTTCTTTTCGACTTGCTTCAATGTTCTCTACTAGTTTTTTCTGTTCCCGGTGCATGTTGGGCACCTTACCCTCAGGCCTTGGGGAGGGTGGGTGATGATGAAGGATGATGATTGATGAGATATATATATATATATATATATATAGTATATATATATTATATATTAGTATATATATATATAGTATATATATATATATATAATACGTATATTATACTATATATAATATCATATTATATATATATATATAACTATTATTAATAATATATATATATGATAATATTAATACTAGTAATTATATATATACATATATATTATAGATATAATATATATAATTATATTATATATAATGAATATATATATAATATATATATATATATATATATATAATAGTATTTATATATATAACAACATATATTTATATACTCTATATATATTATATATATATATATAATATATATATACGTACAGTATAATATATATAGTCTATTATATATATAATACTATAATATACGTTGAATATTTATTATTTTTCTAGATCGTATTTGTTAATATGCATAGTATAATATATATATATATATATATGCTGTTGTAATATAGGGGACTATATATATATATGGTATCACATATATTATATATATATATAATATTTATATATATAATATATATATATTATATATATTCAGAGAAACCCAAGTTCTGAGGTGTTTTCCGGTTTCTTTAACCGATCTACTCTTCCTCAATAGCTTGAAATCAAATCTCGCCTATGATTTTTGGTTAACACCGAGACAAGTTGGTAAGTATAATATTTCTAAATCAAACCCTGATTATATGCAGTATACCAAAAAAGTGTTTTTTTCTTTCATTTAGGCGGGTGGCGCTCTTCACCTTTGCTTTAAAACGGACCACCTTGAAATATTTTTCGTTTCCGTGAATCTTCTTTAATAATTCCCCCCCCCCCCCACACATACAAACTCGATCCTTTTTATTTTTTTTTTCAGTTGACCATCCAAGAATTAATTAAATTCAAATTTCTCAGGAAGGGATATTTAATATTTGGATAGACGGAAACAAATTAAATTCATTTAATTCTAAAAACAAAAAATTAAGTAATGGATAAATTTCATCGAGAAAATACGAAATTTTTTTTATTGCAAAAAATAAATAAATTAAAAAAATAAAAATTAATAAAAAGGTTATATAAAAAGTCTCCAAATTTCATATTTATAACATTTGTATATGGAGGTCATTATCAATAATCCTTATCCAAGGAGATTTTCATGAAACTTATGTGAAATGTTTGAAATGAGCTACAAAGAAAGAAAATGTAAAAGAAACTCGAGAATGACATTGAAAAAGTTATGATGTTTCCAAGTTTGATATTTAAGAAATATTTATTTTCCTACCACTCACAGATCTGGAGGAACCATCCAGTAGATAAATGTTTGTATGCCATGTATTTACGAGAAAAACATTTTTTAAGTATTTCCTTTTTTTTCCTATATATTTTTCTATTTTTTTTACTTTATAACTTTTTTAATATAAATTTCTCGATTTTAAGTTAACGTTTTTATTGTTAACTATATATTTTAATCATTTTCTGTAAGTTTCATGAAAATTTGGTAAGAGCGTCTATTTCGAGAAGGTTCATTTGTCCTTTGAAATTTTTGTGCAATATAAAAAGACCTTAATATTTGGAAGGTAAATTTCATTCGTAAATGCTTTTATTTTTACACCCTCAGAGGAACCTTTGAGCATACAAAAATTTCACTTACATTTTCCTATGTCAGATTAATTTTTTATTTCTTATTCATTCTGATTCGAAGTGAAATTCTCATTTTCATAAAATCACTGCACCCAAATTTAAATTTTTGGTTAAGAGAATACTATACTTCAAAATACTTGTAAAATAAAATAAGCTTCAGACTAGGCCCTAGCCTAGAGAGTCAAATATTTAAATCGGAAACACGCACACACACACACACCTACACCTACATACACACATTGTCATCTTAATAATTGAACACTTAAGTTACTGGAGATCAAAATAATTATCAAAATTAATAATAATAATAATAATAATAATAATAATAATAATAATAATAATAATAATAATAATAATAATAATAATAATAATAATAATAATAATAATAATAATAATAATAATAAATAATAATAATAATAATAATAATAATAATAATAATAATAATAATAATAATAATAATAAATAATAAAATAAATAATAATAATAATAATAATAATAATAATAATAATAATAATAATAATAATAATAATAATAATAATAATAATAATAAACAGGCATGCCGGTGGACATCATGGCAGGCGGGAAAGACCTTGAAGAATTGAAAGGAATCCTCGAAAGCAAAGGCATCAACTTCAACATTTTCATTGAAGACGTTCCGTCAGCAAGTGAAAGAATAATAAAGGACAATAATGAAGCAAAGAACAGAATTTACAGCGGTTCAGGCAATTTTTTCGAAGCTTATCACACTTACGAAGAGGTAATTTATTCTTTAAATGATAGTATACTTTTTATATGTTGTTGTTGTTGTTGTTGTTGTTGTTGTTGTTGTTGTTGTTGCTGTTGCTGTTGTTGTTGTTGTTGTTGTTGTTGTTGTTGTTGTTGTTGTTGTTGTTGTTGTTGTTGTTGTTGTTGTTGTTGTTTTTGTTGTTGTTTCTGTTGCTTCAAATGGCAATTAAAGCAGAGTCAGCAATTATCGAAGGTATACACATTAGATATAGGTCTGTAGATGAACGAAAAACGAACAACAACCCTTATGGTGCAGAAAATATTCTCCGAACGGCAGAATTTTTTTTTACGTTTCAAAAGGGATGGGTTTGAATTTGGCTAAAGGGCTTTGCAAATTTAGCTCCAAATTGGAAATAATCATAATTTTCTTAATTTTCAGTCAATTTTGACCAAATAAGAAGTAAAAAATTATCTCAACATTTCACTTTTTCCCATATTGTATATATATATTAATATATAATATATATATATATATTATATAGTTTATATATATATATAAAGTAGTATATTATAGTATATATATATATATATATATATATATATAATCTCCTCTTCATCCTCCTTTTTATTTCCCAGATTTGAGTAAGGTCGTAGCTTGCATCGGAAAAGAAAAGCAGTAGAAGAAATGACAAAAGTCGTAAAGAAAGCCCAGCCTTACCATTAATTAGTGAGAACTCCTAGTCTACGCATGTCAAAAAATCCCCTAGAGTTACATTTTGCACCAAAGTTTTGTCAACAAGATACGTCAATGTAAGGGTTCATCCATTGGCCCAGGTAGGCCACAACCATAACCCCCCCCCTCACAAAAATCCGCCATTCACTCCCTGTTATACACCTTTCCTTCTCGCCTCACCAAACTCACATTTTCTCTCCTTCAAAAATTCGTTATCTGACTCAATCCATTTTTCTTTCGGTCTCCCAGCCGGTTCCCAACACACACTCGCCACAATACAAATCTGCTTAACCACCGACTAACATCATCCTTTCCACATGACCAAACCATCTCACAATATACTTTCATTTATTCTCGTCATTTATCCCTTTCCTTCACACCACACAAATTCTCTAATACGTTCATTCTCATTTATCAATTCTCTCTCACACCTAGCACACACCCCTAAGATTTGTGCATCTGAACACATTGAACTTTAAATCCATACCTCTATTCCAGAAAATAGTCTCACTACTATACAATAACGCAGGTAACAACATACCCGTCAGTAGTAGGGGGTACACACTCAGAACTTAAGTCCTTTACATTCACAACGATTTAATGCACCAGCTCAGCTTCCTGCCATTCACAACTTTCCTAAACACTCTGCATCATCCGTTCCCTTTTCATCAAGCATATATCCTAAATATTTAACTCAAACACACTTGTTCCGCTGCTCACCATCTAACATAACTTTACACTGAGGAACTGTCCTCACTCACAAGCCATAACACCTTACTCTTATCCATTTACCTAAAATGCCTCTTTATTTTACACACCCTACGAAATCTCTCTTCCAATCCTCTCAAACTCTCTTTAGATTCGCCACAACAAACCAAAATCATCCGTATATAATAGGTAGAGCACCCTCCCCCACTCATCTCCATTCTCAATCATTCTAACTCCCATTTTCTGCCATCCCTACCTCGAATTCTTTTATTAGAACCCCATCCATATACAAATTGGAATAACTTTCCTCATTCCAACCCTGTCTCACTCCGCTATTTAATCCTAAACCAATCACCACTGACATCATTAATTCTTACAACACGCCTCACTATCGTCATACATCTTTTGATTTCATCCGAAGCCTACCACCAACACACTATATCACTAACACCTGCCATATCGCTTCCCCTATTAACCCTATCATACGCCTGGTGCAAATCCATAAACCTAAATATCAATTCTATTCTTCTAACTCATTTTCTCAGTCATTATTTGTTTCAATGTAAAGATTCTGATCCACACTTTCTCTACCACTTCTAAACGAAACACCTTGTTTCTTTAACACCAAATCAGTCCTTCAGTCCCACTCGACGCACTCTTTCGAAACAAAATACCAGCATACACCTTCCCTACAACAACCAATAAACTTATTCCCTATAATTTCTACAGTTCCCTTAATCTCCCTTACCCTTAATATAAGGGTACTATTATCTCTCCTTCAATCCCTTGAAACTATACCTCCATAAACGCTTTATATTACAGCAAACTTCCAATATCCAGTCAATAACAATCTCGCCTCCGTTCTTGATATTATAATATATATATATATATATATATATATTTATATAATAATGAATAGTAATATATATATTATGATATATATAGTATATATATAATATATATATATATACGTATATATTAATAATAATATATATAAATATATATATATATATATATAATTAATATTTATAGTATATATATAGTATATATATATTACGATATATATAATTATATATATTATATATATAATATATACTATATATATATATATAAATATATCTATTATTATATTATATTTATATTATATATGAGAGTATATATAATATTTATATATATATTTATAAGTATAGTGTGTATTATATATATATAATATTATTATATTATATATAATATATATATATATATATAATATTATATATATACTAAGGTATGTTATATACTTAGTAGAAAGGCGTAAAGGGAAATATTGAGATAAATTTTTCTACTCATCATCCTATGAACATCAAATTTTCAGGACTTATACAGTCGGGGGAGATGCACATTTTTAATTAGATAATTTTTTTGTACACCAAAAAAAAATATTTTTTTTTAAATTTTCAATTTTTTTTTTTTTTTTTAAATTGGTTCCATGAACAGAGGCCAAACAAACTATTGTATGTACCATAAATTATCTAAATATAAAATGTATTTCTTCCCCGACTACAAATTCCCTGAAAATTTTATCCTGATCTGATGAACCCAAAAAAAATTATCTCAATTTTTCATTTTCAAAATCATAAAAAAAAGTAGGGTTTTGAATTTGACTGTTGCTGGGATCTGGGCCTCTGGGCCTCTGGGCCTCTGGGCCTCTGGGCCTCTGGACCTCTGGGCCTCTGGGCCTCTGGGCCTCTGGACCTCTGGACCTCTGGACCTCAAACAACAAACAAACAAAAAAAACACCTGAAAGTGACGTTTCAGAGGTCAGAAAAAGCTGCAATTTGCTTTATATTTTGGTCAAAAATTGATTGAAAATTAAGAAAATTTTGACCATTTTCAGTTTGGAACTAAATCTGAAAAGCTTTATAGTAAAAATCGAACCCTCCCATCAATTCAGTATATTAATTATTATTTATTCTAATCTTACGAAATCTTGTATATCAGAAATAACCTTGCCAAGCGTACGATAAACTTTAACAGAAGAGAATAAAAAGAGCTTATTTTCAATATGGTTTCGAATAAATTTTAATGAGTTGTAAATAACTGAGCCAAATAATTTGTTTAAATAATAAAAAGTGTTCGTAAACATTAAATTTTCTTTCTAATGGCAAACTATAAACATCTCATATGGAACAGGAATTTTGTCCTAGCAGACATGAGATGTGTTATGATAAGTGTGATATTATGATACCTTTGCACAGTGTTATTTTCATAAATTATATACGAGAGAAAATGAAGGAAATTCATTTACTTTTTAAACAAATATACATTAGTTGAACTTGTTTTTTTTTTTTTGCCTAAAAAGCCCTTAATTAAAGCTTAATAATATAATCAACAATGTTAAGTTAGGCCCAATGCAATAACGTAAATCTATACTGTATTTTAGACCCCCTTATTCGTTTTAATTTAAAAAAATCATCTAAGTGAGTGTTCTAAGATTGGAAAAATGGCTTGCCAAACTGAAAAATGTGCTGTTCGGTCAATCCCAATTTGTGTATAACTTCTCCGAGATAAATTCAAGATTTATGGGTATGATAGTTTTCCATTTCCTTATATAATTTGTTTTAACAATGAAACCAACTAAATTATAATTAGAAACAATGGAAATGATAATCAGAAAGTAAATATTATATAACAATGTTATTTTTATTGAATTATAATTAGAAAGTAAATTTATTTAGAAGTTATTATTATTATAAAATTTCGAAAACACTGCAAAACAAACTTGTTATATTCGTATAAATTTGTTATATATATATATATTATATATAATAAATATAATAATAATAATAATAATAATAATAATAATAATAATAATAATAATAATAATAATAATAATATTAATAATAATAATAATAATAATAATAATAATAATAATAATAATAATAATAATAATAATAATAATAATAAAATATTATTATTTTTATTATTATTATTATTATTATTATTATTATTATTATTATTATTATTATTATTATTATTATTATTATTATTATTATTTATTATTATTTATTATTTATTATTATTATTAATATTATTATTATTATTATTATATTATTATTATTATTATTATTATTATTATTACAACAGATAGTCCAATGGATGAAGAATTTAGAATCCCTCCACAGGAAGAAAATCACACTTATTAAAATGGGAAGAAGTTATGAGCTTAGAGAGATGTACGCCATTAAGCTTTCTAAAAGTATTTCTGTTAAGAGACCAGCAATCTGGATTGATGGAGGTACACACACACACAACACACACCCACACACACACACACATATATATATATATATTTATATATATATATATATTATATATAAATGGATATATAGATTATAATATATAATTATATATAATATATATATATATATATATAATATATATATATATGTATAATATTATATAATATATAATATATATATTATATTATATATATATTTATATATATATATAATATATATATATTATATATATATATATATAATATATAGTATATACTATATATATATATATATATATATTGGAAATACAATTATTTTTCAATATATATATATATATATATATATATATATTAAGACCGTGTTATATATATATATATATATATATATATATATATATATATATATATATATATACTATATATATATATATATATATATATATATATATATATATTATATATATATATATATATATATTATACTTATAATATATATATATATTAGTCTTAGGAATACAGTATAAAAAAATTTCATGATTAATTATGAACAGTTGTTCAGAATGTGAATTATATATATATAATATATATATAATATATATATAATATATATATATATATATATATATAATATATATATATATATATATATATATATATATATATATATATATATATATATATATATATATTAATATATATATATATATAGTATATATATATATATTATTATATATTATATATACTATATATAATATATATATAATATATATATATATATATATATATATTTATATTATATATTATATATATTATAGTATATATATATATATATAATATATATATATATATAGATATATATTATACTATATATATATATATATAATAATATAATATATATATATAATATATATTCATTTATTATTTCATTTTATAAAATGTTAATATTTACAGTAAAATTTAATTTTTTAATATAGAGAATAATTTTATGATATATTTATTTATATTTTAAAGATTCTTTTTATTGTTTAAACTACTTACAGGCGTGCATGCAAGGGAGTGGATATCTCCTGCTGTCGTGACTTATATGTTA
This sequence comes from Trachelipus rathkii, assembly GCA_015478945.1. Classification (NCBI taxonomy): domain Eukaryota; kingdom Metazoa; phylum Arthropoda; class Malacostraca; order Isopoda; family Trachelipodidae; genus Trachelipus; species Trachelipus rathkii. The sequence goes on from JABUQX010025562.1 coordinate 44,821, forward strand.
AATGAGCTTTTGACAAATTCTTCCTATGCGTCAGTGCTTGACAAGATGGATTTATATTTTCTGCCCGTTCTGAACCCTGATGGCTATGATTATACATTCACTGAAGTAAGTATTGAGAATGTACAGGATAAGTATTTTGAGTACTTTGCAGTTATGTATTAAATGAGTGATTCTCAACTT
>JABUQX010025562.1:50000-62500 GCA_015478945.1 Trachelipus rathkii
GCACAAGATGGTCCGAAAATTATAACACTGGATTGAAGTATTATAATTTTAATTATATTTATGCTGTGGTCCTGGCATTGATTTCTCTCATGCGTCATCTTTATTTTAATTTCCACTTTGTTGAATGACATCTCACTACCTCTTGAAAGAATATCTTGTTCTTAATTGACCGGAAATCATGTGTTTAAGTATTCTTACTGTTTACATCATCATTTCTCACACAAAGGCGAATATTGTGCGTATCTGATGAACGATGTTGTCTGTTTTTATGTAACTACTTTTGAATCTACCGAATTTTCTACTTTAATGCTTCTGCTCTCTTGCCAAGCTATTACAAAATCATATGTTTCGTATGTGTTTCTAACCTACTGCATAACTAGCTACCTAACTCTACTGCCTACAAAAAATTCATTCACTACATAAGTTTCAAAATATAACACACTGCTCCATTTTCCCTTTTCAGAGAAATTATATTTCTGGGCATTTTCAATGTACAATACTGTCGATGGCTTTCCACTAGTTCTTAAAATACAGCTAGAGAGAGTTCGTCTATCAATTCTTTTTTTCATAAAAATCTTGAGCAGTTGGTACTAGTTTTCACCTGTCCGTATCCCTGGTTGTCTTGAAGATGAACCTCCTCTGAACTCGTCCGATCATCTTCTCATCTCGGGGTTCTGTTTTGTTTAATCAAGTCTTCCGCTAGAGCAGTCCCACCCTTGGGAAGAAAACTTTTTTGGCATTTTCATGCTGCCAATTGTTTGGATTCCGGTCGTGCTTTTCTGAAATTCTCTTGAATGATTTTTGTTTCAATAAAAGTTACTCCGAATATACAGAACTCATACCGGAGCCAATTTATCCCTTCAGTTAAAGCTCATGAATTATGGTTTAACTCCTCTCGCTATCATGCTTTTCGTAGCAGGGCCATTGCATTCAGGAGTTATATTCACCTTCAAACTCCAGACGCTCACGTTACTTATATTTCATAGCATACTTTTCTTTCAAAGTAGAAAATGCAATAAACTTTGCGATTGTTCTTTTCTCCGTCCTTTCTGGCACTTTGCTAAAAATTCAAGCTCCGACTTTGCTTTTAAGTCTTTTTCTTCCTTTGTTTCTTCGAAAAGAACCACTGTTGTTTGACCTCCTACAAAAACTGAACTCTATTTCTCAAACCTTATCCTTAAATTTCTCCTTCCCCAAATCCTTCAAACTCATTCATGCTTTATAATATAATTTCTCCTTAAGATGTGAATTCTGCTCTCCCTGACCCTAATAATAAAAAGGGACTCGACCTTGACATACCGGTAACATCCTATATCTTTCAAATCTTCTGCTTGCAAGATAATATCCTGTCTTGTAAACTGTTTTGTCTTTGCCTGTCATTATTTTCTTCCTGCTGAAAGCGCGCTTTCATTCGGTAACATATGTCGAAACAGTAAGGATATCCTCTTAACCCTCCAAATGCTTTCCCATTTCTTTAATCTCCGTTATTTCCAATTTTTATGATTCTGTTCCTAACAAGAAGATTTCTAAACATCTAAAATCTTCTAACCTTATCTAAGATAGCCAGTTTCTTGCTTGAAATTCAATTACGAGTCAAACAAACATTTTTTATAACTGGTCGGATAGGAGGAAGGAGGTGGGTAACACACCCTCAAACATTTGCGTCTTCTTAAGGGCAGCTTCGCGCTTGTATGAATAGTATGGATATGATACCATTTAACAACGTTGTTAGAAACAACGAAATGACATTTCATTGTCAGAGCTACTTCCATTTATAAATGTTAAATCTACTACTACTACTACTACTACTACTACTACTACTACTACTACTACTACTACTACTACTACTACTACTACTACTTCTACTACTAATAATAATAATAATAATAATAATAATAATAATAATAATAATAATAATAATAATAATAATAATAAAATAAATAATAAATAATAATAATAATTATCATGAATATAACAACAAAATAATTATAATAATAATAATAATAATAATAATAATAATAATAATAATAATAATAATAATAATAATAATAATAATAATAATAATAATAATAATAATAATAATAATAATAATAATATTAATAATAATAATAATAATTCTACTTTTCAAGAAGATAGCAATCCCTGTTCTGACAACTACTCTGGAGAAGAACCATTTTCAGAGAAGGAAGTGAGGAACGCCAAAGAAAAGATGATTGCTTCTATATGGAACTTGAAGGGCTATTTAACGTATCATTCCTACGCCCAATTGTTTTTATTCCCTTGGGGGTACACCACAGATTTTGTGAATGATTTTGCTGATATGGTACGTTTATTATTATTATTATTATTATTATTATTATTATTATTATTATTATTATTATTATTATTATTATTATTATTATATTATTATTTTTATTATTATTATTATTATTGTTGTTGTTGTCTTGAAAGATTATAGTTTTTAATTGCCTTAGAGTAAAATCTTTTATTAAAATAAAAATGAAAGAAACTTTTCCTCTCACAAAATTTTAGTTATTCTTTTAGTAATTGAAATCATTTTATAAGGCTAACTATTTTAAATAATAATAAAGGATAGAATTTTGTAACGATGACAAACTTTCTTTAAGCTTTTTGAGAGCAAACGATATATATATTTTCTTTAAGAATCATTTTAAAGTTTTTCCTAACATAAAACATTTTGAAAATCTTTTTAAATAGTTTGGAACCCAAAAGCATTTTGCTTGAGATACAATTTATTTTTCGCATTATGTTTGTAATGTTTATTTAACAGGAAGCAGTATCCAGCGCAGCAGTTGATGCTATTTATACCTACTCAGGAACAAGGTACAAGCAGCAACCATATTGTGTTGAAAGTGGTATGTGATATTAAAAATTATTTTAGTAACTTATCACAATCTTCTATTGTTAATTTTAACATTAATTTTTATATATTTTAAGGAATGAAATCTTCAGAATTTTCTTCCAGTCTTTTTAACATATTTGCTTACATAGTGCAATATAAAATAAACTGAAAAATTTCTTTTGCATTGAACAACAATGTTTCACTGTTAAAGATTAGTCATAATTCATAATCCGTTCATGTTTAAAAAAGTCTGATGCTGTTGTTTTAGAAAGCCATTTTCTTTTTTAATATTCAAAGGTGTTCAGAAATTTTTTTTAGGTTAACTTTTAAGAAACTCGAAGACTAATTAAATATTTTATTCAAGCTACAATAAAGTAGTATTATTTATATTCAAGATGAGAAAGTAATATTATTATTAATTTCAGATTTGTGCGTATATGGAAACTCGATTGACTACTTCAAAGGGTTAACTACAATAAAATACAACTTTCTTATTCAGCTTCCAGATTTAGGAAACTACGGTTACCTTTTGCCTCCAACAGAAATTATTCCAGTAGGAGAAGAATCTTTGAGAGGTCTGATAGCAGTTATAGAAGCCATTTATAAAGAACAGTAATTATTATAGAGCGAATCTCCTAAGGCTTTCGTAAGCAAGCGAACATTTTGGGCGAACAATTTTTTTCCATCAGGTTCTGTGTGGTGTTCATGCCTATGACTTCTGGTAACGTCTCTAGCCAAAGATCTTTAAATATTACAGCAGTATCTTGGCCGTTGTAAAATTTCATTCACTTAACATCTCTTGACAAATGGAACTTTCTTCAAGCAATATCTGTTCATTAAAGTGATGTCACTGTTCATCTACATAAACACTGCAATTCAAAAGAGTTCGCCTTTACTTAAACTTCACAAAATTACAATTGAATGAGTATGAACTTATTATGTTTACATTTGATCTCTTGGTAATGTTTGTCAAGCATCCTAGAAAATGTTTCCAAATGATTGTCTTAAATCAATATTAAATTACTTTTATAAAAATGTAAAAAATAATGTACATTACATTTGATTTAATGGATACAAATTAACTCGGAGTATTTATTTTGGTATTTTGTATATAGAGATATTTATTTTTTGTAAATAAAGCTAAATTATAATCAAATCTGCATTTTTTATATAAAAAAAAACTTTGAAAATAAAAGTATAACTGAAATCTCTTTTGAATTGACTCTACTTCAAATTTAATGTTTTTTTTTTCCAGTGAGTATAATCAAAAATCCTCCCTATAATTTTTTTACGAATAGTATATAAGTTATCACTCCATTTTTACACGATTTTAAAGACCTGCCATTATTTTAAGGTTTGTCAACTTAAATTTTAAAAAATCTTATGTGCATTAAAAACAATCAAATTACAGTTATACCTATAAGAATTAAAGACATTTCAATATAAATCGTATAAAAATCATATAGTATTACCATAGTATAGATATAATTATAATTATGGTACTTCAATCCAATGTTATATATTTCGCACCATCTTATGTGTGTTGTGTGTGTGTGTGTGTGTGTGTGTGTGTGTGTGTGTGTGTGTGTGTGTGTGTGTGTGTGTGTGTGTGTGTGTACTTTTGCTGGAAAAGTTAATGTCAAAACTTAAAACATATATAATATAGCTTTGTACATAGCAAAAGTTTATTTTTATTATCACAAATATTTTTAGTATTTATCGTGCTAAAAAAATTTGAAGGAAAATGATTAATAATTTTTATAAAAATTATTTAATTACGTTATGTTCGAAAATGTTATAAAGAGAACGAAGCCAATTAAAAAGGAACTTTTAAATTTTTGTTTTGAACCAATCACAGTGCTGCTTACATTTCGACGTAGGCAAACGAAGGCGTGGCTTTCTTTCGAAAACAGCCGTTGGAAATCTTGAATTTTGAACATATCCGCAATTTGCTCGATAATCTCCCTATCTATCTGATCTGCTGTATGTTAATATATTTATACTGTACTATTATTACATTGAGAATTATTTACAATATGTTACTGAAACAGCAGATGTTGAAATAGAATTAATTTCGTATAGCAACTATTGAATTCGAATTCTTAACTATTTTGTTCTAATCAACAAGTTTTGAAAAAATATGAATATTGCATAATACAATTATATTTTTAATTCTTTGCTATATAGTCTAGGGTTGGCCGAAGCACCTGGTGCGGTGCGGTGCGGTGCGGTGCGGTGTGGTGCGGTGTGGTGCGGTATGGTGAGTGATGCGCTCATTCTGGTACGGTGTGCTATGGTGCGGCACACAATCATAGTGTCTCGGTGGGGTTCAATTTTAAAAAAATATGGAGGTGCGGTGTGGTGTGGTGGGGAGCGCGGTGCGCATTGAAACGCAGAGGTGTAGTACGGTGAGACAAAAATGACTTTTGGTGTGGTGCAGTGCATGGCACACTTTCTCTGGTGCGGTGCGATGCGCAAAATTCTGGTGCTCGGCCAATCCTAATATAGTCCTTGAAGCGGTTTTTTAATGGGCGAAGGGTGCATCAGCCCCCATCAAATAATCGAACACCTTTCTCAACCACAACTACTGTTAACGCGAACATGATCGGATACTTGGTAATAGTTGTGGTTAGCCAGAAAAAATGGGGGTCGTAAAATTTATTGCAAAGGTTAGAGGTGAAGCCACGCTTACTTGTGAAATACCATCGCAATAAATAAAAGAAAAACAAAATAAAAATACTGTAAACTGCGTTGTACAGTATTTAAAATATGAATAATAAATATAGAAATAATACGTTAGCTCTAGATTTTGAGGATAGAAACATTTAGACGAAGAAGGAATGAACTTGCTGATCCCATCAGCGATTACAGTCACCACCTTATCTGCAGAAGCTGAAGCGTGTTCAGTGTCAAAATAATGGCTTCAGGAATGATTATCCTGTAATCGAAAGCAAAGCCTCCCAATCTTCCCGATTAAAGTAACAGAAAATACACTTTTGGAATGGTGAAGTTGTTAGAGAGAAAGCATGAAAATTAAGAGATATAAGATTTGGATCAGAGTTACCAATATGAGATTAGATGGTATATTTATAGGGAGAGGTACAAGTGGTGAAGCATAGGTCAAGTGTGTTCAAGAATTGATTTAGATGATATGGAATATGTGTAGGTTAAATAATCAGCTGCTCTAGATCGCTGAGAATGCTGAATGTTTCGACCTCCTCCCCTCTTGTATCAGTATGAGAGGATCCCAATCACTCAGTGTTGTGTTCATTAAAATCCCCTAAATAGATGAGCTCAGTATTTGGATGAGGAGACGTAACAGTCTCGTGGAAAATAGTGAGATACTTAAAAATGACATGAAAATCTGTTCCATTAGGAGAACAATAGCAGGAGCACAAGAATATTGTATTTGTAGGAAGTCAGATTTTAAGTCATAGAACATCATAGGTAGGTGATACTTGCATTGATGTTTACGTAGGAACAAACTTGAACGGAAATTATAGAGTAAGTTATAGTTAGATATATTTAAAGGATTAGAGAATGATTCTTTAGATATATATGTCTTAGACAGTAGAAAAAGATTAGGACGAGAGTTAGAGAGAGGGTGTTCCACGGACACGAAAATAGCCCACAAGCCCCGGATGTTGGCAAAGACTATTTGAAGCCCACGCCTGAGCAAATCCGTATCTTAAAACTAAATCTGTCCTAAATAAAATATTTGCCTAAAATAGAATAGCATAAATTGCGGCCTTAATTTAAATTTTTAAAATGTAAATAAAGTAATTAAATATGTATTTTGTCACTATTTACGTTTTAAAAAATCTTAGCAATTAAATAAAACCTATAACCAGCACAATATTGAACAGTTAAAAAATTTTAAAAGTTAAAACAATACTTAACTTAAAAATAACGAACTTCTTTCGTAGATAAATACTGTAATTAATTAAAAAAAACACTAAACCAATATGACAATAAAATACTAACTGCACTTATAAGAATAAAACACTCCCAGTTACTCCTATATCAGGGTGGAAAAACTATGTGTTTTTGAAAACCCAATAATCAATGGTTTTTCATAAAAATCAATAAAACCATGTTTTTTTTGTTTGTTTTTTTTACCTTTAAAACCAATATTTAATTTTCTTTTATTGTATGGTGTTTACATCATCTATATTAATGTTCTTTTAAGTTTTTGAGCCAAAATATTTATATTAAGAACACAAAAACAACAATTTATTTTAAACGGATATTTTTTCACTTTCCTCAAAAACATATTTGGGATTATTTTCAATTTATATATATATATATATATATATTATAATATATATATATAATATAGGTATATTATATATATACTTACTATATTAGTATATATATATTTATAATATATTATATATTATATATATATATATATATATATATATTCCATTCTCTATTCCTTGAACTAATTCTGATAAATCTTGGTTTATCAGAAATTATCGTTGTCTTCAAATCAAGAAACTTGTGCTTTAATACATTTCATTCCGGATTGGCAAAAAATCAGCTGTTCGAGACTCTAAAAACTTTTGCAACAATCTTTCTGGTTCTTCTACCTCACCTCTTTCTGACATTTTTGCAATTTTAAAATGTCAACTCAACTTTGCTTTCTTCCTCCTTCCCTCCTCTTGAATCTCTGTCGGTAATACTACTGTCGCTAAAGCTGAAATGTTTGCCGCAACTTTTTCCTCTAATTACACTACTCGACGGTTCACAGAAGCTATTCGCTACTCTCCGCCTACCCCTTTCACTCATTAAAAATGTTATTTCTGTACTCTCTCTGTGCTTAACACTAAGAAAGAGGAGAGTGCTGAAGTTATCCCTTCAGAGGTCCTCAAGACATGTGGTTCTGAGCTTGCACCTTGCTTTATTAACCTGCTTCCTCATCTGCCTATAACTTCAACTTTTCCCTCCTACGCTGAAAGAATGCATTCATCGCTTAAAAACATCTGCTGCGTTTCCTAATGTTTTTTGCGAATCTATTCTTGACAAGAAGGATTTAGAAACATCTTAAATCTTCTATCTTTTGCGCTCATGTCGTACGTAGTAATGTTTATGTAAAGGAACCATCTGACTTGTGATCTTTCTTTCTTTCTCTCCGACTCTTGGTTCTCCACCTTTTGCTCTCTCATTATGGTGAATATTTTTTTTGTGGCGCTGAGACATATCAAAGGCTTTCGATAAAGTCTGGAACAATGCTTTAATATCTAAATTCCTACTTTCGGTATTTATTTCTTCTCTTTGTAACCTTCTCTTGACTTTCGTTCCAGTCGTTATATGGCTGCTATTGTAGATATGATAGACCACCCGCATTTAATCATTTAGAATCTACCTATTGTATTCAGTAAATGTCTGTTATAACCCCAACTTTTTTATTTTTAATTTGCATAGGTGATCTATATCTGTTACTGTCTCCTCTCAACTCTTAGACTGATAACTCCACCACTTCATCTCTCATCACTCCTTCCAATTTGAAAGACGACTCATTTAACATCAAATAAATGATGGTTGTTTTCAATGCCTCAATAACTCAACTTCTTTATCTATCTACTTGGCATAATCTTTTACACAACTATAATATCTTCTTTGAAAAAACAACTCTAACCTTCTTCTGTTCTTAATATTCTTGATATTTTCTTTTCTCGTGATCTTTATTAGAAGGATCACATTATGTTTTTTCTAACAGGTTTCTAGGAAATTGGGTGTTCCGAGGCTACATCGGAACTTCTTCTCACCATCTCAGTTGCTAGTTCTATATAAGGGAATTAGTTGTTCGCCTTTCTATAGAGTTTGAATCAGATATCTGGGGTGGTTCCACACACATATTGCTCTCCTTGATAAAGTGTAGTCTAGGGTTGGTCGACTACTTAACTCTCCAACCCTAACTATCTCTCTCAAATCTTTCTAGCTGTCGAGCTGTTACATCACTCTCCTTATTAAATTGTTCTTACAATTGACATTGTTTTTTTGAATTTTCCAGCCATGTACCTCCTTCTTTGAGGAGAGTTCCTACGACTCGTATTTCAGACAGTCTCATCCATTTTCAGCTCAATTCTATGACCCAGACTTAACTGCTATGCTCAATCTAACATGTACTCTACTGGTAAAGTCTGGAAAATGTTTTCCTTCCATTTATTTGTTATCTAAATATATAATAAGGATGTATTAGATATATGTTGTCATTTAGGGCACTTATTAATTACTATTTTTTTTTTTTTTTTTGAAAATGCAAAAAATAACCATAAAAATAAGAAAAAAAAGTTTTTTTAGTTGGTTTAATATATAATATACTTATATACTAAATTATATATATATATATATATATATATATATATATATATATATATATATATATATATATATATATATATATATATATATATATATATATATATATATATATATATAGTACGATATAATAAACTTGTCCTTTAAAAGGATGTTAACCGTTATAAATTGAACGAACCAATATAATCGATTTTTTCGATTTTTTAAAGGCAAATACTTGCAAAATAGTTTTTTTTTTTTTTTTAGCTAAAGGAATACCCTAGATAAACCCGCAAAGGATGGAAAGAGTCAGGGTCTCTTGGCCTCAGCGGGGGACGACGAGGGGACTTCATACCCCTCACTCTGTAAACGTAAGCTAAACCCTTAATAGTTCTTTATTTTTTTTAAAATTAATATTTTTATGTATTTTTCATATAATATACTATATATATATATATATATATATTTATATTATATATATATATATACTATATATATATATATATAATATATAATATATATATATATATAAAAAGAAAACCAAAATTCTTTGGCAACTCTTGCGCCTGCCTTCTATTGAAGTTTTTAGCTAACACGTGCCACTGCAGGGTTCCACGCGTAGTGTTCGGCGATTTTTCGATATCATGTCTTTTTATGTAACATCTTTTTAAAGGAGTAGCGCCAATATAATATAATATATAAGCTAGTGGGGGGATAAGTAGAGATATATACTATATAATTATATATATATATATATATATAATATATACCATAACTATATATATATATAATATATTAATATATATATATATATACTATATACAATATATATATATATATATATATATATATATATATATAATATATATATATATATATATATATATATATAATATAATATATATATAATATAGGTGATGTTTTATATCTTAGTAAACATAATATATATATATATATATATTATTATATATCAGTATAGTATATATATATATTAGTATAATATATATAGTATATAGTATATATATATATATATATATTATATATATATATAGTATAGTTATATAATAGTATATATTTATATATATATAATATATATATATATATATATAGGGTATATATATAGTTATTATATATATATATTATATATATACTCATAATATATATATATATACTATATATATATATATATCAACAATTCTTATTTTATAACTGCAGTTATACTTGATAAGAAAAAAGTCCTTCATAAAGAAAACTCTTGAACAAAGGAAAATCTTTCTAGATTGAGGAATTAAACAATTTTGGACGCATTTCAAAAAAGAAAACTAACTGTAGTTGTCTATTTTAGTATTGTCATAACTTATCATATACTCACTCATAATTTATATACTATAATATTATTTTATATATATATTATATTTATATATTACTCTATACTCTACGAACTCTCTCGCTTAAAAAGGATTTAACGCGATATATATCGATACGAGCGACTCGCTAATCTTCGATTTTTTTTTTTCGATTATTTCAAGGCGAATATCACGTAGCGATTTCAAGGTTGCCATCACAGAATTTTTTTTATTTTTTTAATACTAAGTTAAAAACCCCAAGATTAAATCGCTAAGATGTCAAAGAGTCAGGGTCTCTTGGCCTCTGCGGGGGACGACGGGGGGGAAACTTCGTCCCCCTGTCCCACCGTCGCGCATCGAGCCCTTAATAAAAAAAAAAAAAAAAATGAAAACAAAATTTAACATATATTTCAACAATTAACATCGATCACCTAAAACAAGCAAACATGTGGCAACTTTCTCCTCTTTCTATTATTGGAGTTTAAGTTAACACGTCACACAGTCGTACTGGTTTAGACGATTAGGGTTCAGCGATATTCGATATCGCTACATTTCTTATGTAAATCCTTTAAAAGGCGAAAGTGCTATATGATAATATATATTATTACTATATATACTACTACTACTATATATTATAATTTACTACTATATATATACAACTATATCAAATATACTCACTATATATATATTATAATCTACTATACATATAAATATATATATATATACATATTATTGTTCTATATACTTCATTTTAATACCTAGCCACAAAAAGTATATACTATATATATATATAATATTCTTTTTATAGAATTCAATTAAAAGATTCATGAATGATATATGAATTGAAGATAAGATTAAGATTAATTATCACTGGATTTTCAATACTCAGTAGCTTCTAAATATATTACATAGCGTACTTGGTAAACATAACATAACATAACATAACATAAAGCTTTGATGATACTTTTTTGAGGGGAGCTTATGTTTTCATCAAGGGTAAAACTTACATATCAAACGATACTGAAATTGTCTTCAGTTACTTAAAACTATTTATAAAGGTTATTGTAAACTATATACCGAGATTGTCTTCAATTACATAAAACTATTTACGAATACAAAGGTAATTAATCCCATTTGGCCGAAATTTCAAAACGTAAACAAGACAAATTCTGGAAATAATATTCATTGCTAACTTGACAAGATGACATTTCAAATACATTTTCAATAAAATTGTCACTCCACGTCCACATAGTGACGGCAGATACAAAAATATAAAACCAAACGTTTGGATTCGAATAAAATTTAAAATTAAATAAGAAAGAAAATAATGTTCAAATTATTTACTATAGAAGCAAATTGTACAAAAACAAAGAATCGAAAATTTCCATAATTTGAGTAACTTTAACGAAAATTTGTTCAAATTTTTAGTACAAAAAAAGACAAAACGCAAGTGTTTTTTTTTTTCGAGTGTTTTTACAAATAGTTATGAAGAGCTGATAGTTAATACATGTGTCTAATTCTGCGCATTCTAGAAGATGTTCGCAAAAATATGTTAAAACAATTAAGACGTACCATTTCACATTCTCTCTCTCTCTCTCTCTCTCTTCTCTCTCTCTCTCTCTCTCTCTCTCTCTCTCCTATCTTCTCTCATCTCTCTTACTTCTCTCATCCTCTCTCACATCAATCTATCTTCATCTCTCTCACATCGTCTCTCTCTCTCTCTCTCTCTCTCTTCATAAAATATAAATTAAAATTACTCATGGATTAAAAGTCGCAATATACAACTAAATTTATTTTGCTCGTTAGGCATTACTGAAAAATAAATAATATATATAATACCTATATATATATATTATAGTACATACAACTATATTATTTATAACTCACTATATATATCACTATAGTATACTATACACCCCTATACTCTATATATGCATATATCATACTATATACTCATAATATATCTCACCTATATATATATATCATAT
>JABUQX010025562.1:67500-70000 GCA_015478945.1 Trachelipus rathkii
CGGCAGCCATCTTGTTTTTTTTTTATTGAACAATTTGTCAATTTAATTATTTAATATTATATCATTTTGTTGGCATTTAACATTTTTCTTGATTTTTTGTCAAATATATACTTTCGTGTAAGAAAATACCAAAAACCACATAATTAGGCTCACAAGAGAAATAGGCAGCGTGCAACTTTCGACCGGGTCCTAACTTTAGTGTAAGGAGCAGATGATATTTTATATTTATTCATAATTTCGTGGCTAGCTACTTTAGCCTATGGCTATGCAATCAAAGCAAACGAACTAATAAATGTAAGCAACACATCTCAATTCTCTAGTATTTTTATTAACGCGTTAGATTATTTCATTTAATCTTTTTTTCTTTTTAAATATTTTCTGCACAAGAACGCAAACTTACATAAATTAATCATATAATATAACTTTTATTTTGTCCTAGTTTCATTTACTTTGTGTTCATTGGTTATTGTTCTCTGACGTCATGAAATATGATGACGTTTTTCCTTGAAAACTGTCTTCGATAAGTAGCTCCGATTAAAGGAAAGGGTGGTTTATAAATAGCAAATTTTTTTTAAGATTCTTATGCAGTGGAGGAATGCTTATCTGAGGCTCCTTTACGGAAAGTCAAGACGTTTTTCAAAGTTGATTCATAAATACGGACCTTAGTAAATCTATGTAAACTAACTAAACTCTAACATAACCTTTGCTTAACGTATATATAATGTAATTTATTTTTATATTTATAATTTATTTACCAATATTATTTAAAAAAAAAAAAAAAAAAAAAAAAAATTGCATGTGGCACTAGAGAGAAATTTCAATCACTAATTCGATTACAAAGATTTTTAAAAAAAAATTGTCCTTGAGCTAACTGGAAGTAGATAACCGACATGAGCCATATATATATATACTATTTAATATATATAATATATAGTATAATATATATTATATATATATATATATAATATATATATATATATATAATATATATATATATATATATATATATATATATAATAACTTATATATATTATATTTATATATATTATATATATATATATATATATATATATATATATATATATATAATATATGTTATATATATATATTATTATATATATATTATAATATTATATATATATATATATTTATATATATATAATATATATAAATATATATATTATATATATTATATATATATACTATATATATATTATATATATATATATATATATATATATATATTTATATATTATATAATATATATATATATATATATATATATATTTTATAATATATATATATATATATATATATATATATATATATATATATTTATATATGAATAGATATTGGAAATAAAATAAATGTTTTATTATATATATATATATATATATATATATATATATATATTATATATATTAATATGTACTATATATATAAATATATATATTATACAGCAAACTATATATACGGCTATATATATATAGTATATATATATATATATATATATTATATATATTAGTATATATATATATATATATATATTATATAGTATATAATATATATAATTAATAAATATATTATAATATATTATATAAATTATAAATATTATATATATTATATTTATATATATATATATATATATTTATATATATACTATATATATATAATATATATATATATATATATATATATATATATATTATTATATAATATATAAATATATATATATATATATTATAAAGTTTATTAAGATTTGAAAATTTGATTTAAAATAATTCTTTCTAAAAGGAGCTGTATAATGTTACAACTTACAAGGATTTCTAAATGAGACGAAAATGGATAAATAAAAAGAAAATTCCAATTTGTTTGTAATTTGGATAATTCTGAAAGCCGACAAGAATGAAACATGTTTCCCAAAATGCCAAACACTCCTTTTTACTTTAACTATAAGTAAAATATTTTCAAATTTCGTACCTGGAGTCCTTTAACTTTGATGAGTTCTTTAATTCGATCAACAATTGAATAGAAACCGTCTTCGGTATAGAAAGCGATGTCTCCAGTTCTGATCCATCCTTCGTCGTCTTTGGTCTCTTTTGTTGCTTCTTCGTTGTTGTGATAACCAGACATTGCCTGTAAGTATTAAACCTTTAAGTACAATTATTTTAAGCTTATTTTTATTCTTAATCTTACGGTGAAAATATAAATACGTATGATAACACACAAAGTAGAAAATAGAAAATGATTCCTTATTTATAGGTTATCTAAAGGTTAAATTTGACCTAACTGATACTGTTGCTTATAAGACATACTTACCGTTCATTTATAATTATATACAAATTATAAATTAATATAAATGAATGAGTCACAGAAGATTTTACTCTTCGTCAGCGGGATTATGGTAATTGTCAATATATATATATAACTACAATATTATAACGAAATAATAATTATATAGTTATAAATAATCGAAAATTATATCATTATTAAGTTATAT
>JABUQX010025562.1:75000-80000 GCA_015478945.1 Trachelipus rathkii
TCATTCTTAAAATAGAGATTGTAAAATTGATTGTACATAGGGGGTAGAGATCTACAAAATTGTCCTTGACTCATAGCCATATTTCCCCAAAGATATGTAAAATAAAATTACGTCAAGTATTCCCTGTTGTTTCTGTTATTATAGCTTTAATCAAACGAATGGACACATCATATGAAAAAAATGCCAGATTCGCTAAATAACGCTGCGAAACGTCAGCAATATTTTTATATATCTGGCGAATCTGGCATCTTTAATAGAACGATTGAAAATAAAAGAAGCAAAAGTGAATACTTGATCTATTTTTTTTTTTTTTTACAAATCTTTGATGAATCATGGCTCTGAGTCAAGAGCCACTTTGTCCATCTCTACAGTAGAGAGTATAGATGAGGTAGTAACCCTAGACATCTGGGTATTAAGTTAGAGTGAGATTTGCGATCTATAAATTCAAAATTAGAGAACAAATCAAGTATATTAGCTAATTGTGTAGAAACCCCGCTTGCAGCAATGCCCACGCCCACACAAATTTACCATCCGAACTTAATTATATACACAAAGACAAATACAAA
The DNA here is from genome assembly GCA_015478945.1 of Trachelipus rathkii. Lineage (NCBI taxonomy): Eukaryota > Metazoa > Arthropoda > Malacostraca > Isopoda > Trachelipodidae > Trachelipus > Trachelipus rathkii. The sequence continues at coordinate 75,567 of JABUQX010025562.1, forward strand.
TCTGCACAAATAAAGACAATACATTAGAAATATAATAAAACTAAACCCTGTTTTTTAGATAATTATTATAAGTAAAAAATTAAATTAAATACATAAAAAAGATAAAGCTAAATATAGATCTAATACTTCTAGCAATTGTAAAACGATACGATACCACACCAAGGTACCCAAATACCCAAATACCCAAATACCCAAATACCCAAATGCTTGCTAATTTTATGTCCTCAATAAAATTGTAATTAATTTTTACTATTTGAATAAAGCAAGCAATAATTTTGATTTGCTATAATTGTCTTATATTCTGCCTGATTCGCCAGCTATGGATAAATATTGCTGACGTTTCGCAGCGTTATCTAGCGAATCCGGCAGTTTTTCATATGATGTTTCCATTTGTTTGTCTACAACTGACACAAGTTAATTATTAAAGCATAAAATATTAGCTTACATTTTTCATGTTCTCACAATAAATGTTATTTTTTTATATTTTAAAATTTGTAAGATTTACCTAAAGCCATTTGATGCAATCCAAAATGTTCATTTGCTACCATAGTTACATTACTAACAAGAGCTTCATGAGTTAATGTAACACCCTTTGGTCTACCTGTAGTACCACTTGAATATGGTAGAAATGCTACTGACTTCGGGTCAATCTGTAGAATAAATGAAAGAATAAATGATTTTGAATATATAAATTTATTTGCAAAAAAATCTGTAGAATGTGGGCAAGTTTAAATTTTTTTTTTTGACAATACTTAAAAGACTAAGGTAAGGTAATTTTGATTTGCTCTTACTGTCTTACAAAACGTTAAATCGACTATATAGAGGAAAAAAATTGTCTAAAGTTTGTCTTTAAATTTACAGAATATTCTTTCATTCACAAGAACAGTTCTAGCTTCAGTGAGATCTCTGTTTAGGTGTCTAAAACTTTTATCAATCATTGTTTCGTAACCAATTTACTATTTTATCAGTCTTAAAATACATCCAGGTCGAGTTGATATAATATTTAGGAATCTATTACAAACTGTATTAGAAAACTTAACAACTCCCTTATGAAAACAATTTTAAAATTAAAATCAAGCATATATATATATATATATATATATATATTATATAATATTATATAATATATATATGTATAATATATATTATATTATATATATATTAATATACATATATATATATATTATATATATGATATATTAATATATTATATATATATATATAATAAATATATAATATATATATTATATATAGTATATATTAAATATATATATATATAATATTATATATATATATAAATATTAAAAATATATATATATATATATATATGTATATATATATAATATAGTATATATATATATATAATACTTTATGAATGACTTACAGGTGTGTAATCAAGCATTTTGGCGTTAGGGTTTGCTAAAATTTCTTGAGCATCAGGTCTACTATTTTTTGAAACACCATTTACTATAACAGGCAAAGTTTTCCCCATAATTTTAAAGGCGGCGTCCGCAATTGGTTCAAAAATGGCATCAACAACAAGTAATTCGGCTCCACTATCCACAAGCTGATGGGCGACTTCTACTGTGAAAAATAGTTACAATATTACTATTCCACCTTTGAATAGTTTTTGGCAAATTCATCAATGTATATTTTATAATAATTAAAGGGAAAAATAAATATTTTATAAGTAAGGTTTTTGACAGATAACTCGGTTAGGTTTTTGACAGATAACTCTGTTCATTGAAAAGCGACGTACATCGAAATTGGACCTGTTATGTTTTAAGACTCCGTCAGTTTTGATTTTTTTTTTTGTTTTTTTATATATTTCTAGTATATGATCCTAACAGTCAATTTAAGGGGTGACGGAAATGATTTAAAAAAATATAAGAACCAGTTACGTTTTACGACTCCGTCCTTTTTTTTTTTTTTTTTTTTTTTTTTTTTTTTAACTAAAGGAATACCCAAGGGTAAACCGCAAAATGGCAGGAGTCGGGGTCTCTTCGGCCTTCCGGGGAACGGACAGGAGTAGGACTATCCCCACCTCCCGGGAAGGGTCTCCCGGAACCCCCGCTCTTTTGGTATTTGGGTGTCGCGGGGGTTCCTCCGCCCCTCCCCTACGGGGTATGGAAAACGACTCGAGCCCCCTAATTTTTTATTTTTTTTTAATTTTTTTATTTTTTTTCTTTACATTTTTGTAATAAGTTTTACCGCATGATTCCAAATATATAATTGGGTTTTCTTTAAGTCTCGTACTTTTCGAGATATTCTTCATTTAATGAAAAAATATTTTTTTTTCTTTTTTTACATTTTTATAATAAGCTTTATACGCTGATTTCAAATATGCAATTGGTTTTTCTGTAAGTGTCGTACTTTTCGAGATATTTCAATTTTTAAAATTTTATTGATAAAAATGTGATTTTTAAATAATTATTTAAAATATTTCAACTTTTAATCAATGCAATCACCACTGAAACTTCATTGTAGTATCAGTATATCACTAGCATATGTTGAAAAAAAAAACAAAAAAAAAATCAAAACTGACGGAGTCTTAAAACATAACAGGGCCTCGAAATTTACCATTTTAGAGGTAATAAGCAAATCCAAAAAAACAAATTTTAATGCAGAAAAACGACATGCTAATATTAACACTATATAGTTCTATCCATTTGCTGCTATGTGGAAGAGGTGTTGCTAGATGTTAGTCTTAATGGGTGTTGCTAGATGCTAGTCGTAATGATCTTTCATGTTAAAATGAATTTTTGAAATGCTCTAGTAAAAAATTGGTAATTTTGTGATGTGAGATATGCCGCTTTTCTTTTGCTACATCCATCTCAGAATTCTCTCAAACTCCCAGAACAACCTCACCAAAATCAGATATATTTACATTATCAAAAAACTGATTTATTATTATACAGAATATTTGAAACAATTACCAGGTGTATAAAGTGGATTAAAAGGTGTGATAGTGGCTCCAGCTGCTAATGATCCAAGGAACATGCTTACATAATCTGGTGAATTGGTGCAGATGAATGCTATAGTTGATTTTCCAGATTTTGGAAGTATCTTTTTCAGTGCTTCACCCCATCGAAGTGCGCTATCCATTGTCTGTCCAAAAGTATATTTTCTGCCAGTCACAGCACATTCCTTCAATCACAAAAAATATACATTAAGAGAAAATGAATAGTAAAGTTATATACCTAAAACAATAATATAAAATATTTAAAATAATTTAACTTATTTAAAATAAATCATCTTTTCTTTCTAAACTCTTCGAGTTATTGTTGAAACTTTTCTCTATTCTCGTAAAAGTGAGTAAAAGTAGGATATATTATTATCATTAATTCTAAGTAAATAGATTATAATTAATACTATAATCTTTTAGGATAAATAATAGTATTAAAGCGCTAATGCAATAGTATAATAGACATAATGATCAGAGTCCAAAATTCATAATATCTTTCAAAAGATGATTGCCTCAAATAAGGCAAACAGTATATATATATTATAATATATAATATATAGTATAATATATATATATTTATATATATATATATATATAATATAATATATATATAGATATAGTATATATATACATTATATATATATATGTATATTATATATATTATATATATAGTAAATATATATAATAGATATATATATATAATATATTATTATATATATATACTAATATATATATATATATATAATAATTATATATATATAACATTCATATAAATATTATTATCATCTATATATATATAATATATATATTCTATAATATTTATAATATATACTAATATATTATAATATATATATATATACTATATTAAGCATATATATATATATATATTATCATTACTCTGTAAGTAGTAAAGATAACTAAGAAGAGAACTTACTGTAAATATTTTATGTTCCAAGCTCTGTACTACTTAAGACGTATGTAAAAGGTCAGTTTTCTGGGAAATTTCTACAGAATGGAAAGACCGCAGTGCTTCGAATTCCCCTTCTCTGGATATATTTTCTTCCAAGCTGGCCAATATATTATATCATAATATATATATACATATATAATATATACTATATATAATATTATTATATATAATATATATATATACTATATATATATAATTCATAGAGGGTGTAGCGGATAACCGCGATCCGCATCATTGCGGCATAATCGCATCTTTTTCACTATCCGCATCAGCAACCGCATCCCCGCATGAATTTCTTTTGCGGATAGCGGATAGTATTATTCAATCTATGATTTATGAGAAACGTGTGTGCGATACCTTATTAAATATTATATATATATATAATTATATCTATATATATTATATATTAAATATAATATAATAATATATATATATATTATATTATATATTATATATATATATACTATATAAGTATATATAAAAGTAAGGGACTTTCAAG
>JABUQX010025562.1:85000-125056 GCA_015478945.1 Trachelipus rathkii
AAAAGGATATACAAAGAAAAAATAATAATTTTCTCCAAAGCGTAAAATTAACAATAGTATTTCGGTAACTCCCTTAGTTCGTGAAGTAAGTGCCAGGATCAAGGTAGATAACACCGTACAGCCTTCTGACAGGATTAAGATTATACTAGTATTTAAGGTGTGTTATTAATAGATATTAGAATAAAATAATTTTTTTTTTAAGTATTCCATATCACCCTGCAAAAGGATTAAAATCATTATGTATTTTTTTTTCAACAAAAGAAGTTATAATTTTTTTATAATTACCCATGACTGAATGCTCTTCCTGGAGGGCGCAGCTGTAGGAGACATATTAAATAGATATTAAGAGATTAATATATATATATTATACTATATTATATACTATATTTATATATTATATATGATATCATATATATATATATAGCTATATATATTATAATATATATATATAATATAATATATTAGAATTATATTTTTGATATTTATTATTATATATTATTATTATTTATTATTGATATATATTTATTATTATTATTATTATTATTATCTAATTATTATTAATTATTTAGTAAGTAGTAGTAGTAGTAGATAGTAGTAGTAGTATAGTAGTAAATATTGATATGAAACCTCCGTATAATACTTCATGCTCAATGAACGAGAAACGTCTTGTAGGCAATTCATTCTAGTCTATAACTTGATATTCATTATATCTATTATATGTATCTATTAATTATTATTTTATTACTTATTATTATTATTATATTATTAATATATTTATTATTTATATATATTATATAATTTAATTCATATTGATACTCAAAAGGTGTGAATAAACTCTAGACAAATGAATTGGTTCTTCATTTTTAACCATTTAGAAAGAGAAAAATTATGAATTATATATTATATATATATATTTTTTTCAATAATATATTTAGAGAAAAGGAAAAAAAAATCTAAAATCTCTGAAGCACAAGTTACCAAATATTTGCCCAAAATAAATTTCAAGTAATGAAAATATTTTTATTTTTATTGATGGTAGTAAGTCAGTGAGTAGTAGGACTAGCTGTGAAGAGTTGGTATGGTTAGTTGTAAGATTGTTGCCACTAGGTAATTGGTTAGGGTCATTGATTTAAGACTAGGTATTTCTAGTTTATAATATATGACAGTTGGGAATTGTTTGTTAATTGGGTAATCGGGGATCTACCTGTTAGGGCAAGAACCAAAAACGACGTCATCCTTCTCAAACCACGATGGCGGTGGAAAATCAACAAAGATAGATGGAGACAAACTCCCAGAGTCTAGAATATTATTGATTGCGCCGTATTATTGAACCTCTTCTAAAAATCCTGAAGAAATAGGCTACCCCTTTCAATAATTTATATAAATAATAATACTTGAAACTTAATTATATTATTTTCAATTCTAACTAAACTATTATTCATTATTTGGCATTTCCTCCCAAGGTTTTAGGAACATTATTTCTATTATTATTACACATATATATTTCAATTCTTGTAATATATATAATTACTTACTAATATTTTAAATTCCTAACTTATTATTTTTATCTATTCACCATAGTGTGTATATAAATTTTTTTTATATACCCTATTTGGTTTATCAATTATTGCAAGAAATAATTTCCCCACAAAATTATAATTTTTATTACTTAATATATCAAAGTATGACTTTAAAAATATTCAAATTTTAATTAAATTTTATCTAGAAATTTAACTATTTTATATTTATTATTAATCTAATTAATATATATTTTTAATCTAATAAGCTTCTTTTATTTTTAATATAATTTATTATATCTATACTAAACCCTCTTTCAAGTTACAGAAAACGCACATTCCAAATTGCGATCATTATTTTATTATTATTATTATTATTATCTATTTATTCATTTATATATTCTATATTATTAATTATTAATTCATTTATTATTTTAGTGCTGATTAATTTATCTATTGGATCTATCGCATTATTATTTATTACTTCTATCACACTTTATTACACTACTAATTATATTCACTTCACAATTTTACTATTTTTATTCATCATTTTCTATTTTTTATAATTTATTAATTGTTAATTAATTATTACCATTAAATATATTATCAATAATTATTATTAATTACCAATTTATTATACTATATTGACTATTATTAATTAATTATTATTATATTATGTCCTTTATTTTTTTTATTTTCTAATTTTCTATAATTATTAATCATTATCTATTATTATTATTATTATATAATTATATATTATATATTATTATTATCTAATTATTATTATTATTCTGATAGGATATTATCAATAATTAATTAATTATTCATTGACGAAAGACTGCAATTTTAAAATTATTGTTTCATAAATTTTAATTAATTTCTAATTTGTTAAATTATATAAAATTTTTTAATCTTACAATTGTTCTTAACTCTCTATAACTGCAAAGAAGACTGCTAACCAGTTATTTTATCCTACTGACCAAAGTTAAAATTCTAACTCATACACTTATTTTAAAATTATTATTAATTAAATTGAACAAGTTAATTTCTTTTGGAATTAAATATATTTATTAATTAATTATTATTTTTTATTATATTATTAATTTTTATTTTTAATATAAAATATATAAATTATTATTTTATTTTTATTATTATTAATATATTCCTGAATTAAATTTTTATTATGATAATTAATTATAATCTAATATATTTTATTAATTAAGTATTATACGTTTCATATAAAGGAAGAATCCTATAATATCCCTTTCTATAAAGACGATGAGAAAGTAAAATATGTATATTTATATATATTTTTTCCTTATCTGACAAGAAAGAAAAAAAAATCGAGAGTTTGGAATCCAACTTCTGCGAGAAGAGATTCAGAAAAGTCTGAAAACAATTCTCATTCATAAACTGACCTTAATACAAGTGTGACGTTTCAGCTTCCAGAACGACCCATCTCTGGAAACAGGAATGATATTTCATGTTCTTCCCCGCTTGTTGCTGCTGGCCAACCAGAATGCAGAGAAGAGGCAAGATACCGTAGAGCGAATCAGGAAGGAAATTGGATAGTTTAGCAAAGAAATTAAGAGCAGAGTTTAGTCTAAAAATGCAAATTAAATATTCATAACTTGCATAAATATTCTCTCTTGGGATCACTCGGAATCTTCCTAGGAAATTATTTTGAATAAAACTTCATCTCATTTACTTAATCATTAAAATTTATGATATTTTCGTATTAAAAAGGAAGGGAATTAACTTAATTAATATAAGAAGGAAGGCTGGATAAAATACTATAAATAGGATTTTAATAAATGCAATGGAAACAAGAAAACTAAATTACCATTTTTTTAAAGACTTCATTTCCATCCCGAAGAAGAGGAGCAAAATGAGTTTTCCAGAAGAGTGGTTTCCAGATTTATGCCTTCCATTTCCAGACACTTTGTGATCCCTTGAGACAAGTATTTAGACTGCTTCAAGAACCTCGTCCCCCCAAAGCCCGCTTTTCAAAACAAAAGTCCCTTCACCCCCTTAAACAATTTTGCCCGCCCTAAAAATCACAATACAGAAAAGAAATTCCTTTTATAAAATAAAAGGGGAACCACATTATGTGTAATAACTATGCACTTGAAATATCATTGCAATATATATTTCCCAAATATGGACTTCGGTGCGATTTCCTCGTTCTATCCGTTCTCCCTTATAAACCAAGATATGTATCGCTAAGTTATGTATTAGTTGGGAATATCTGAAGGGTAACTAGGGATAGCATGTAAACAAAATTAACATATACTATACATAGGTTGTATTAACCACCGAAGCAGAAGATTACCGTTAGCGGGCGTGCGAGAGTGTGGTCCGATGAGAATGAGAAACGAGAAGTGTAAAAGAATAAGGTAGGTAGTAGGATAGTAATCTAAGGTACTATATATATCATATACGATAGTTGGAGCTAGTGATAGTCAGGATATATTATATATACTACCTACGTAAGTGAGTAGGGATAGTAATAGTAGTAGTACGTGTTATAGTGAAGTACGTGGATGATAAGCTATATCGTATATAGAACTTTACGCTATAGTAGTAGAGTGTGAGTACTGATAGATATTATTAGCACTATGATGATATCATACACGGATAGTAGTATATAGTGTGTTAATCGATATATATTAGTATATAAGGGTAGTAGCTATAGCTATCTATACTATTAATTACATTATATTATATATAGTATAGTATATAGCTAAGAAGAGTATATAAAGCTACATATATAATAGTATATATACCATCCATATTATAATTTCATATAATCATAATATACATATATTTATATATAATACGTATTATAATCTGCTCTCCGTTACATATATATAATAATAGTATAATCATATATTCTAGTACTCATATATATATATCATATATAGTATTAATAACTATCTATATATATATATATACTATATAGCTATATATAGCTGATATAATAATATGACTAATATACTGATCGGAAACATATATTATCATATATATATATATATATATATATGTATATATATATACTAGATAACAAAAGTATATTAATTATAAATATATAATATTAATATATATATATATATTTGTATGTGTGTGTATGTGTCAAATATAGGCATGAACTTTTATGTTGATGTGTGTATGTATAATTTTCATGTTTCATATTCATATAAGCTATTACTAAAGTTTTGCTGGTATGAAGCTTATTCGCATAATGATGGAACCATGGGGATAAATCGAAATGGGTTATCTTTCTCGGAGTTTTTCTCACAGTGACACGGTCGTTCCTCAAGGGGGTCTCTCGCTCCCTCCTCACCGTCGGAAAAGGGAATAGGAAATTCGATTTATGCAATGAGCTTTGCACCGTTTTTGAATTCTGACGAGGATTTTAAGGATGGTTGAGAATGGAAGCAAGATGGAGTGGAGCAGGTTTGATGCTCGTCGTATTTATATATATATATTTTTTCCTCTTTTTTTTACCCCTATATTTCCCTGGTCTTTTTTTTTTTTTTTTTTTTTCTTTTATATATTGACGTATCATAATTTATGTAATGGAACGAAGGTGGGCGAGAAGGAAATCGTATTAGTTCAATTTATATACTTGCTAGAATCTTTTATTATAACTCTTATTTAGGTACGAGAAATCGGAAATCTTATTTCTATTGCTTTTCCATATACATATTTTTTGTAAGACTGTTATAGCGTTGTAATGCCAGAATTTTATATATATAATATATATATATATATATATATATACTACATATATACTATATATGATATACTATATATATGATAGTATATACGTATAATATCTAATAATATACTGACTATCATATATATATATACTGATGGAGGGAAAAATATCATAGTATTATATCATATTATATATAAAACTATAATAATAAATATATAGTTATATATACTATAATATATATAAGCGTACTATATATATAATAATAATGGATTCTTATATATCATAATATATATTATATATATATATATCTATTATATATAATATATATATATATATAGTAAATCATAATAAATAGTATATATATTATATATATATGATATATAAGAAAATATATTATAGACTATATTATATGTACTACTATGAGGTAGTATATAACGTGTATCATGAAATATCATATATATGATAATATAATATATATACTATAGATAATACGTAGAGTATAATTATAACGTTAGTCTATATGTATATAGTAGGCACGTAGTATAATAACTACTACAATAGTATACTATACTATATATATAGACTGTAAATATACGTATATATATATATATATATATATATCATATATAGTATAATATATATATATATATATACTATAACTGTTTGATATTATAATCATATATATACTATATTATATATACTAATATATAATATAGTAAACTTTCTATATATACTCAGATATATAGTATATATATATATATATAGTATATATGACTATATGATATATATATGCATAATATATATATATCTAATATCACTTGATCATAGGAAAGAAAGTATAGTATTATATATATATATATTATATATATATATAATATAATATATATATACTTATAAGTTATCTATATATAATAGATATATATAACGAATTACTATACTAACTAGACCTACTAACGTATATATATAATACTATAAAGTATATACTATACTATATATATATGATATATATCTCTCTTATATAGATACGTAATAGATATATATATTATATATATATGATAATAGTACTAAGTGAAAACGCACTGTTAGGTAATACTACGTATAATTATATATATCAAGTATATATAGTATATATGATAGTACCAGTATATAGATATATATAAGCTATGGTATATATTATATGGTAAGGCTACAGCTATTAACCACTTATAGTATATATCTATACCCACAAGTACATACTTATTCTCTTTATTTGTCATTGGTAATTCCATCAGGTCAAGTGCAACAATATCAAACGGTCCCTTGGCATTCACTTTCCAAGTTGGTGGTCTGTTTCTCCGTGCAGGGATACCTTTATTCTCCTGACACTTAAGACAAGTTTTCGTAATGGTACTGCAAATATGATACATTTTTGGATGCCATGCTACATTACTGATTTTCTGCAACAATTTGTCTCTCCCTTAGTGAAAATACTTTTTGGGTATATATATACCTAAATCAATCATATGATATGAAAATACTGGTACTTGTTTTTCCATTAATTTTATCAAATAACCTTCCTGACATATTATTTCCTGCAAATACCCACTAAACGGCCGAAGCACATAATCTTGTTTTACTTGTTTTATTTTCTCTGACTCAATTTGTTCTTTATCCAGAACCTCTAGCAGTTTTCCCAATTGACGGTCGTCTTTTTGTCTTCGTTTCACTTGTTCTTTTAATCTTTCTTCATCGTAGCAATATATAAGGTTCTCCTTTAACTTTGGTAATTCAATCTCAGTCAAATTTTGTTCTCTCCCATTCGAATTGCTCTGTTCTTCCTCTTCACTCTTACTCTGTGTATCCTCCGATTCACTCCTTACTTCTTCCTCCTGGTTTCCTACCCTCTCCTCTATCTCGTCTTCTGTTCCCTCTAAGAGTTCGAACAGTACAACTTCGTTGGGTACGATCATTTCATCACTCACATCAATTAAGTCATACACGACACTAAATTCTTCAAAAACGTCCATATTTTGAACTTTTCTTTTCTGGCACAAGCAAATTAAAATGGATTCCATCCACACAGTGCAAATGGCAAACAGGCAATTCTTTCTCCATTATAGTATTATACTGAATTTTGAGATCTTTTCCGTGGTAAACCCATATCGACATTTTATTTTCCCTTGCACAAGCTTCTATGATTTCAGCGGTTACCATTGTACCTACATTGTTCATTCTCCTTAGTTGTTTTCTCTGTTGTTTACTGTCAATTAATCCATATTCCGTAATATCACTTTGTACTCTATTTACAGCTTTTTCCCTAACTAACTTATGTGTTTCCATGCTCCCAAATAGATGTAAGGCTATCGTCTGAAATAACGAATTTTCCCCTCCAGGGATGTTCTGCACTATAAATCCTAAAGGTACTTTATCTTGTTCCATCTCTGGGGCTATCGCCTCCATAGGTCTACTCACTCCACACCTTGACAAAAAGTCACTTATACAATTAAATTTTCCAGGAATATACCGGATTTCAAAATCATATTCCGCCAAATCAGTCAAAGTTCTGGCTATTCTGGAATTGACTCCTGCCATATTATGTAAATAAGTTAAAGGTTGATGGTCTGACCATATTACGAATTTTATGCACCTCAAGAATACACTGAATGTCTTAACTCCCCATCTTAAGGCGGCTAACTCCTTCTCCAACGTACTATAATTCAACTGAGCTCCGCTGAAACACATCGATGCATAAGCTATTACCTTGGTGATTCCATCTTGCTGTTGTTTCAGGCAAGCGCCTGCACCCATTCCTGATGCATCAACGTATAATTCTAGTGGCTCCATGCTTTCGTAATCTGGGAATGATAATATAAGTGATTCAGTCATTGCCTTTTTCAGTTGATCAAAGCTATATTGGCACTCAATTGTCCACTTTATACTTTTACCAGATGTTATTCGTGAAAGCGGCTTCATTAATTGCGCAGCGTTGGGAATGTGTCTTCTGTAATAATTAACGCTTCCAAGAAAACTTTGTAGTTGCTTAACGGTTTTCGGAACTGTTGCTTGTTGAATCACCGTTATATACTCCTTTAAGGGTAAGAGTCCTTCTGCACTGACTTCTTGACCCAAAAATTTGATCGCCTCACTAATATATCGCCGATCCACTGGTTTTTCTTTTACGATCAATGGCAATAAACAGCGTTAGTCTTCAAAATTTTCAATTCCAAAATCACGAAAGTGTTCGCAATCGTTTTAACCCCTTTAACATTAAATTAACTAACCGCTGGAATGTAGCTGGTGAGTTGCTGAGTCCAAAAGGCAATCTTAAAAGTATTTTATTTCCCCTGTCTGTGTGTGTGATGTGAAGTCCCCCAATCCTTTTTAATTCAGAAAGGGCTCCAAATAACCTTGAAAGTAAAAATTGCTTTGTTTAACTAACCATATCATTCAAAATGAAACTGCTTAGTAAATCATTTTTGATGTCCAATCTACTTATGCATTTTCTAAAATTGTCAAACCTCACGAGAAAAATACACAAACTGTGATCATTGCCAACCCCAAACGACACCCCCAAAAATAGAGTCTTCTGTTTGTTTATCTGTGAGCACGTGATCGGAAATGTTTACAAAAAATTCACTGTTGCCTATTTTATTCCACTTACTATCTTTATAAAAAATTTATTGACGGATGATATCTCTTATGAAAGAAATTCATCTTGTGATGCACGATATCCAATATATTAGTGAGAATGAGGTCCGAATGTAGACTAAATTGTAAAAGTTCTGCACCAATAGAAACTTATTTTTGGCTGAGTTAAAATGATGATTAGTAAACAAATGTGCGTTCCTCATATGTTTGAGAATTTCTTCTTGCCACGAAGGAAAAATGGATAATTCAAAATTATTTAGTAACTTATTGCATAAATTTTTCGGCAAAAGAGATCCTCCAAACATTTGACGAGTAGACGCTTGTAAGACTTAGACTTATTTGCTTTAAATAGTGAATTCAAATATTGAAGAATTAATGCCTGTAGAATAGGGTTATTACTTAGGAAGAGGTCTGCATCTTTATGGTAGTGTGCTACGCAGCAAAAAATCCCCTGGTGGATGTTAAAGACACTTAAAAGTTAATAAGATACCCACAACTCACACTATAGTTGCAAAGGAACCCCTCAAACAGCTGCTGTAACCTATACAATATTAAAACAAATTACTTGAAAGAACACAAAAAATTATTTTAAAAACTAAAAACGAAAATCTTTTATGTGCTTTATGTTGCACTTTGTTCAATTGTATGACGGAGATAGTAGAAAATTGAAAGCGGAGACTCAATCAAAGTTATGGCGACCTAGTTGGTTGATGAAAGCTTGATTTTTTCAGCCATGTGTTGCCATTTTTTATCAGTCATTAGAATATTATTTAAGATGGTGTCAAATTTAACTTCCCCTTCCGTGTTGTTCATGGTCCTGCCCCTGCAATTAAGATGCAGAAGCACTCAGTGAATTTGTGATTTGATGTATTGGAACCGATTTGCAAAATGTTGTGACGAGTGTTGTCTATGAGATGATTAAGTAAAGACCTGTGTTTCACCAAAGCTGAGTTCCGATTATCTATGGAGAGGTCATATTTTTGCTGGTATATGCGCTTTAAGTTGATTGTTTCACCTATATAGGTTGATTGGCACTGATTGCATTCAATTTTGTTTGTACAAGGGATGGGCTGAGCTGAAGTCGACGCAGTTGGGTGGTGCTCCTGCAACACTCTCCCCAGCTTGACAACACTCTTGACAGGTGCTACCCTGTTCGGAAATAATTCTTGTAGGTGTGATGGTTATCCGTCAAGAAATTTTTTTTAAAGATAGTAAGTGGAATAAAATAGGCACAGTGAACTTTTTGCAAACATTTCCGATAACGTGCTCACAGATGAACAGAAGACTCTCAGTAAGTAGAATAAAATAGGCACAGTGAATTTTTTGTAAACATTTCCGATCACGTGCTCACAGATGAACAGAAGACTTTCCTATCTTTGGGGGCGTCGTTTGGGGTTGGCAATGATCACAGTTTGTGTATTTTTCTCCTGAGGTTTGACAATTTTAGAAAATGCAACTGTAGATTGGATAATAATTTTGATTTACTCACGGGTTTCATTTTGAATAATATAGTTAGTCAAACGAAGCAATTTTTACTTTCAAGGTTATTTGGAGCCCTTTCTGAATTAAAAAGGATTGGGGGACTAAACATCACACACGCAGACAAGGGAAATAAAATAGTTTTAATGAATACTGATGATTATATTAACAAAGCAGATGCGTTGTTGACAGATAAAGACACTTACATCCCTCTCACAAGAAATCCTCTTCCGGAATCTCAGCGAACTTTAAGACAGTCACTCTAGTCCATCCTCAATGACTTTCAAGATTTTTACGAAAGAATGTTGTTTTTCCTGCCTACATTGCACAGGTTTTTTGGGATTCCCAAGTTGCACAAGAATAGCATACCCCTATGGCCATCATTTCCAACATAGACAGTGTATCTTACAAATTGGCTAAATTTTTGAACAAGCAATTTTCACCCCTTATAGGCAAAATCTCCTCAGCTCACCTCAGGAATAGCTATGAATTCATCTATTCCTTTAATGGCATGAATTTCACCGGTAAAACAATGTTAAGCTACGACGTTTCATCCCTCTTCACGAAGGTTCCTGTTGATGTTGCCTTGGCTTGGTTGGAGGATTTTGTGGAGACAAACTCTTGGACCTTTGACTTGCCTTTTAGTATTCTAAAACAGCTCACTTTACTTGTTATGGATCGCAATTATTTCCATTTCAGCAATCAGTTCTTCAAACAACAATATGGATTACCTATAGGCTCGCCACTGTCACCAACCATAAGTACTCTTTTCATGGAACTTTTTGAACGGAAATATATCTTTGAGCACAACTCATATTGCAATATTTTTTGAAACGTTACGTGGACGATATTTTTGTTGTTCCGCCAAATAGCCTTGACACTCTGATACCGTTGGAACACCTAAACAGTCAAATCCCCTCCATAAAGTTCACTTTGGAGCTTTCCGACCATTTATCTCTGCCTTTCTTGGATATTTTGGTCCAGGTGGAGGAGGGGGACGTATCAGCACCGTTATATGCCGGAAACCCGCTCATATGGATTCATACAACAACTGGTATTCCATGCACACACGACCCACTAAGGTTGGTGTGGTCTCATCACAGATTCTTAGGGCCTACCGGATTTGTAGTCCCGATAAAATAGATTCACAGTTGAAAATAATACAGGATACTTTTTCCGCATTGCACTATCCCAATTACATTTTCAACAGAGCTCATGCCAGGACCAGACGGACACTTTTCTCGAAAGGGGGGGGTTAGTGGAAACCTCATATGAAGCGGGTTTTCTTAAACATTCCCACGGATATCCATCACACCTACTAGAAATTACTTCCGAGCAGGGTAGCACCTGTCAAGAGTGTTGTCAAGCTGGGGAAAGTGTTGCAGGAGCACCACCCAACTGAGTCGACTTCAGCTCAGCATATCCCTTGTACATACAAAATTGAATGCAATCATTACCAATCAACCTATATAGGTGAAACAATCGACTTAAAAAGAGGCATATACCAGCACAAATATGACCTCTCCATAGACAATCCAAACTCAGCTTTGGTAAAACACAGGTCTTCACTTAATCATCTCATAGGCACCACTCGTCACAATATTTTGCAAATCTACTCCAAGACATCAAATCGCAAATTCACTGAGAGCTTCTGCATCTTCAATTGCAGGGGCAGTACCATGAACAACACGGAGGGGGAAGTTAAATTTGACACTATCTTAAATAATATTCTAATGACTGATAAAAAATGGCAACTCATGGCTGAAAAAATCAAGCTTTCATCAACCAACTAGAACGCCATAACTTTGATTGAGTCTCCGCTTCCAATTTTCTATGATCTCCGTCATACGATTGAACAAAGTGCTACCTAAAGCACAGAAAAGCTTTTCGTTTTTAGTTTTTAAAATAATTTTTTGTTTCATGTAATTTTTTTTAATAAAGAATAGGTTACAGCAGTTGTTTGAGGGGTTCCTTTGCAACTATATACACATATATATATATATATATATTTTTTTATTAAAGGTATATTAATATAGATATATATATAAAATATATATATATATATATATATATATATATATATATATATATATATATATATATATATATATATATATATATATATATAAAAAAGGGATAAAAGAGAGAATATATGAACGTACTTTGAAATAGTTTGGTCATGTGGAAAGGAAGGATGATAGTCTGTTGGTTAAGCGAATGTATAACGGTGAGTGTGCTGGGAATCGACTGGCTTGGAGACCGAAGAAAAATGGACTGAGTCAGTAGAGGAATGTCTGGAGGAGTGAAATGTGAGTTTGGCCGAGTCGAGAAGAAAGGTGCATAATAGGAGTGAATGGCGGGGTTTTGTGAGGGCGTTTGGTAGTGGCCCACTTGGGCCAAGGATGAACCCCAATTGACGAGATGCCATAGGGAGGTCCGTAGCGGTCCCGTGGAAGCTCTAGGGTGGATTCTGACTGCGACGAGTTCTCACTAATAGGTATAAATGGGGACGGTAAGGATGGACTTTCTTTTCAACTTTCGTCATATTCTTCTACTACTTTTCTGTTTTTGGTTCATGTTACGCACCTTACCTCCAGTCTTGTGGAAAGAAGGTGGGTGATGCTGATGATATATATATATATATTATATATATATATATATATTATATATATATATATATATATATATTTATATATTAATATATAGATAAATTATATTATATATTATTATATATATATAATGATGTTTAAATTTCATGTATTGTAATAAAAAATGACAATAATAATTGCTATATGCATACTACTCTCTCTCTCTCTCTCTCTCTCTCTCTCTCTTCTCTCTCTCTCTCTCTCTCTCTCCTCTCTCTCTCTCTCTCTCTCTCTCTCTCTCTCTCTCTCTCTCTCATCTCTCTCTCTCTCTCTCTTCTCTCTCTCTCTCTCTCTCTCTCTTTCTCCTCTCTCTCTCTCTTTCTATCTTTTCTCATCTCTCTCTCCTCTCTTTTTCTCTCTTCCTCTCTCTCTCTCTCTCTCTCTCTTCTCTCTCTCTCTCTCTCTCTCTCTCTCTCTCTACTAATTATAAGCCTAATATAGAAGTTTCCTCTTATTGCCCTTGTCTTTGTTCTCTCCAAAGTATTAAAATTTATACTAAATATGAAGCTATAAAAACATCCTCATTAATACGTCAAATTTCATCTCAGATTATCGAAATGGATCTCTATCTCTCTATCTCTCTATATCTCTATATCTCTATATCTCTATATCTATATCTATATAAACGTCATTTTATGCTTACATGAAATTTTAAATTTTTTTATCTCTTGGTGTAAATAAAATAATTACCATTATTTCTAGTTTTGAAATTTTTATGTAAAAAATTTCCTATGAAATAGAAAAAGAAAATAAAAGGTTAAGACCGCCTCGCATTCTACTCAATTTCATTAGAAATTGCAGACCAATCTTTAAACTTTACTGGCTTGCTAGACCTGCAGTGTATAAACCCTCTCCAATATCCGGACTTGGGGTATGCATGAACATGGATTTCGCATGTTATTTCTTATATAACATTTATAAATATTCACCACAATTAGTCTAAACCCAGTAACTACATTTACAATAATTTAAGCAGTTTATCCAATTTCTGATAAGGGAAACTCTTGGCCATACAATTTTTCATATGTACTTATTAGATACTTCACTCTCACTAATTTTTACTTTCTAATTATGTACTATACCTATATATATATCCATAATAATTATATGTCTATACTACGTCGCGTATATATGAGCTTACTTACTATGATAATTAGATTTTATAATATGTCTCTATTTATAATTTAATAAGGATCCTCGCGTAATTTTTTTAATAGTATTCTGTATATATTTATGTTCTATTTTGCTTAAGTTATGTTCTATGTCCCGCTCTGAGAAATGTCCATTTTCTAGTTCAGTAATAACTAATTCCTTAATGCATTATTATTACATTCATATAAAGAATACCTTCATAATATTTATCCTACTACTAATAAAATCTTCCATCTAATTCTAAACTCTAAACTTATATATATATATAATATAGTACTGTCCTCCAATAAAATTACTTATATAACTTATATAATTATATATATATTATATATATATATATATAATAAATAACAATATACTAGTTTATCGGTGCTAACTTCGGGAGGGAAATATTTTATTTGTATTGGGGTTTATTGCTATTGAAAGTTGGAAGAGGGTTTAGGGTATTATTTGATTTCCTTTATTATTTACTTATATTATAGTTATCAGTTATTACTGAAGATGGTGAAGATGATGATTATTATTATTCATTATTATTATATATTATTTTTGTAATTATTATTATTAATTATTCATTATTATTAAATTATTATTATTATTAATTAATATTTGGGTTTTATATTAATTTTTTATTCCATTATTATTATTAATTAATTAATATTAAATTACGAAAATTCTCACTATCCACTTTTCTTTTTAACACACTAAGGGCATATCTAAGTCTTAGTTCTGGGGCTTTCTTTAGCTTCCTATAACGGGAAATACTTTTTTCTCTAGTTTCATTTAAATTTTCCTTATTAAAGATTCTAGGAAAATAGGATGTAGAACTTAATCCAATGTTACCAATTTTAGTAGTAGTGCTTGCGAATATCCTGCAACTTGTGTGGGTTATCGCTCTAGAGGTAATAACTCTGGCATCTTCAAGTTTCGTATATCCATTAAGGTAAGTTGAAGGCTGAATCATTTTAACAACATCAAAACGTAGCTATCTTATAATTTCATTTAGGGGTTGGCATTTTATTATTTAACACTTTAAATTTCAAAAGCTTAACTGATATTTGTGTCTTATGACTCTTGTGTTATATACAATTGGTAAGCGCATCATAGTTTTATTAATATTTTTAGTCTTTTTTGCTTTCTTCCGACGTTTTGATAGGCGGAGTGTAAATTTAAAAAATGTATATGTTTGGGATATATATTCGCTATTAGGTTTTCTTTGCTTTATGCTGCTGCGCTGTAATATATTTTATCCCATAAATCATCTTTCGGTACATAGCTATGGTGTTGATTACGCCTATTGTAATTAAATCTATTAATAGCGTGTAACAAATATACGTCGGTACAGTTTCATATACTGTGAACACAAGCTCGATAATGAGGTCTGGTAATGTGATTTTATAATTTTGAAAAAGATATTTCGCTAGTAGACGAAAGTCAATGCAAAGAAAGTATTTTCTGGTTTTTCGGGGTAATAGTTTAGCTGTGATGTGAGTTTGCTTGTAGACTTAATGAGGGTGTTGATAATACCGCTTTTTCTTGCTGTGTAGACGGCGAAATTTTTTTTCCTTTATCGAAGTCTTTTCGCGATGTGAAATCTATAAAAGATATTATATGATTAATCTTCCAGAGATATTGTTCGTATTCTCTCGTTTGCAAATATTTTAACGTCTTTCTTTTGTTAATTGATTTTTTCACTTTTTCAAAATTTAAAGGTGTGATTATGTTTATTAGTGGTATCTGTTAATTTCTTTCCACTTCGCATACATATAATATTACTCCCATCTTTCTCAAGCAACAATTTTTATGTTAGAGACTGAATTATATAGTTACAATTCTTAGTTAAACACTATATATATATAAATGTATAGTGTATATAAAGTAAACCTTAAATTTATTTTATATTCTATTATATGTGCTGATTTAATAAATTCTAATATTGTCCACTTATTAATACTGCCTTATATACATTCATTATTAATCACCAAAGAAGCATATAAGATCATATTATTTGTCTAAATCTTAATTAATACATCCTTCACTATTTTTATTATTTCCTAATAATAGAGGTTGGCCACTCTTTAGGTATATATCTCCGGTACCGTCACTATCTATTATTTAAGAATTACCAATAGTGCTATTTACGCCGGTCCGGGCTTTGGGCCGGAGTGAGGGCATCCCACTCCACAATCATCCTCGCTGGACTATGCATTTTTTAGGGGGTGGTTTAAAGCCAAGTATAAGGAACTAAATTAATGTCGGCCCCAGGCACTAAAATACTATACTGTGAGGTACTAACCACTACTTCATACTATATTTCCCATATATAGATGACTTTATATCTTATGTTCAATTATTAGATTTTGTATACACTTATGAATCTTATATTCTATTCTCATATTTATATATATACCATATATAATACAACTCATAACTATATCTTATATAATCTCATCATAACCTATAGTTATAAGGCGACTTATCCACGTAAAGCTAAACCTACATATATTGCAATTAATTTCCATGTTCTAGGCATCTTTGTATTTCAGACCAGCCGGTCTTTTTTAGACTAACGGGTTACGACGAAGCGGATATGCATAGCACCATTTCTACTACGTGAGAATATACAATGCTAAGGTTTTCTTGTGACTATTATTAGAAGAAGACAAGTGTACTAAGGAGTATTCGTGAATGTTATTACCATTCTTAACGAATCAGGAATATCCATTTCAGATAATCACCGGGATATTTCATTACGCAGATCTTTCTATACCTCAGGCCTTGTACATACTAACATCATATATCACAACTTAATATTTGTTTTGGGGGGCTGATACAATATCTGCGAGAAGATATTCAGAATAATTAGATTTAAGTAACTACACTCATTTACCCTCGTCTCGGAGAAAGAGCGAAAGAATATAGTAGAAGAAGATAGACTATAAGAATACAGAGGAAAATATATTTTTCTCACTATTAGAACTTACACAGATAACTATGGGTTATAATGACTAGTGGGTGTTCATTTTAAGTGAAGAACTGAAAAATATTTCAGTATAAAATACATAATTTTATTTGCTGTCAATAATGATTTAATGATTGAGACTGCAATGTAGCATGTAGTTAGATAAATGATATACATACACATGTTTTATTCATTTCGTAGTGAATTGTGAGCTAATAACTTAATCATGATTAGTTTTATCTTACTAATACTTTTGCTTTTCATCATTTATTTTCATTCTCTCTATTTTCACCTTCTTTTTCTTCATCTCTGTTGATCAGTATTAACGATATCCTAAAATAAAACCTAGCATTAAAGTATATATACTTGGTTATCTTTACGGGTGGCTTATCTTATTCCTAGTATCCTAATTCTTTTTATTCCCACACTATCTCCTTTTTCTCACTATCTTCTTCATTGATCACATATAAATAGTAAAATCTGGAACATACTCTCTATATATTTTCATACCTTTATGTACCTTTTAATTTTACAAGAATTCATAATTCACACATTATTATATATATATATATATATATTATATAATATCTATATATATACTTAAATATCTATATAATATATATATATATATATATATAATATATATATTAATAATAAAATATTAATATTATATAGATATTATATTTAAAATATTTAATTATTAATAAATATATATTATATATATATATATATAATATATATATTCCTTTATATAATTATATAATCAAACTATAATAATCTTACTATATATGCAGTGACGACGTGTGTCGTACTGGATTTTGAAAGATAAGGTCAGCCAATATAAACTTGTGAATTCTTTTTTTCTTTTTAATATATCATATATATATATATATATATATATATAATATATATTATATATATATATATTAATATATATATATATATATTAATATATATAATTAATATTAATAGTATAAATAAATATATAATATATATTAATTATTTAATATTTAAATATTATATTTAAATTTAATTTATATATAATAATTAAATTATTAAATCTATTAAATATTATTAAATTAATAACTATTTCTTATATTTATAATTTTATTATAATTTAATATATAATATATATATATATATATTAACTTACATAATATATTAATTTAATAGTATATATATATATAATATACATATTAATATATATATATATATTATAATATATATATATATATTTAATATAATATATATATATATATATACTTATTATATAATATAATAATATATTAATATATATTTATAATTAATATATTATATATATATATATAATATTATTATATATATAATAATTATAGATATATATAATATATATATAATATATTATATATATATTATTATTATTATTGTCAATTACAATTTTGAATAATTCAATGGTACATGATATATGGTCTTATAATAACTTGGGCGAAGGTGTATGTCTATAATAATGTTGTATTCTTCACGACTGCCATAATGTAGGTTACAAGTACCCATGTAATGTGGGAATTCGGAGTAGTTTAAAGGCCAGAGTGTAAAGAACAACGCTTGCCTACTATGGTAATATCGGATTGGAGGATATGGATGTCAATACCTGTGAAATATTCAACAGGGCCATTAGAATCTTAATTTTATATAAGTGAACAGGATAACCCACGTAGGCAAATGTGAAAATTTCTCATGGCTCCCATTGAAATCTCTTGGATTCAACCGATATCCCTTTTGGAATAATATCTTGTATGGCTGGGTATAATATTGTGATACGACTGATTTCATGATGAGTAGTGAAAGTGAGACACATAACCTTATACCCAATCCGAAGTACTAAAAACTTTATGATCATTTAAATAAGTTTATAAAGAATTAAATAAGTATAAGATCCAAGCAATATAAACGATAAAATCTTATTTTGCTGTGATTGTAAAGAAATGAACCAATCACAGGGAAGTGTATGCACCTTCTACATGAAAGCTAAACGCTCATATTTACTTACTCATGACTTACCGTTGGTAAAAACCGACTTGTTTAAACGCTGAATAACACTTATTATTTATTTAAAATGTTACAATTTAGGTGCCGTGTTTAAAACAACGTAATTAAGGGACGAATATATAATGAATATTAGGACTTGAGATAATATAATATATATATAGCAAAGTGGTTATCTAATTAAAATAGATAAAATACTAATTACTAATATATAAACTAATCTAATTAACTTACTTATTACTACTAACTTCTACTACTTACATTAACTTAACTCATTAATCTGACTTATATACTAACTACTACCTAAGCTTTTTATACTATTTTATAACGAGTGAGGTCATTAGTGGTGTAATTTTCATTCTTATATTACTTCGTCTCTATTTCTTTAGTACTATCTTTTGCCACATCTATACCTGATCTATACATGTACAATCATTGTGCTGTGATTCTAGGAATATCATAAAGATGGCAGATAGTGTACTACACATACTATACTACTATATAACTTACTACTATAACTACTTTTTCCATCTACTACGAACTTTAAGCTCACTATTTACTTACTCAGCTACTTACTATACTTATATATAACTGACTAACTACTTAATCTGCTAACTACAATCTACTACCAACTTTAATAACATTTTAATATACAATTGAGGACAAAGTGTAACCGTACCAGAAAACTTTAATACATCAACTTATCTTCATCCATATCTATCTACTAATCACTCTCATAGTTCTTCTACTTATTACTCTTCCTTTATGTTCTGAACTCCTCTACCTTTATCGGGTCTAACATGTTAAACAAAACTTAGCTTAACTCTACACCACTATCATATATTTGGTATACAGGTAGAAAGCCGGGCTTTTTTATAAACTACTACTGATTCATACTTTATAATCTATATAATAATATACTTATTTATATATAGTATACTATATATATATATATTATATATAGATATCTATATAAATATATATAAGGAGCTAAGGGTGTTTTTTCTTCTTTCTTTTCCTCTATACTTATCTTTATTATACTTATATACTTTTCTATTCTATATCTTTACTTTCAAATTTATATTCCTAAACACAAATAGCATATACTTCTCATTTTATCTTCTATCCTTATCTTATTACTTCTATTCTTCCTTCACTTACATTTCTTTTTACTTATTCTTTCTATTATACTTAATCTTCTTACTTCTTTCATATCACTATATCCACTCTTATTTGCTTATTTACTTCTAATATAAGTAGTTTATCTTTCCTATAAAAATATATGTTATGTACATCTTATCTACACTCTTATAAACTCTGGATTATTATAATTCAGAAATAATTAGTTTATATATATATATATTTATATATTTATATATTACCTACCGAGGCGCAATAAGATGTCTGGGTGTAATAGGAAATAATAAATTTATTAAACATTATTTAATTTTAAACTATTTATTTGTAGCCATATAATATAGATTTATATATATAATATGTATATTTTATTTTTGTTCTTTATTATTAAATAGTAAATATTTATTACCTCAACATGTAAATAAGTAGCTATAACTTGGAGACCGCGTCTGTCTAGCTTGCCATTACAGACTCCTCCCAATACTGAGTTCATCTATTACTACAATGTTCATCAAGACTTCAAGACTACTTAATCAAGGTTGAAATCATTGTATTTCGATTTTAATTTTTTGGTCTACATACAATCAAACTGATCAAAACGCATAAATCTAGATACAACTTGTAGGATCTTGTTATCATTATAATCTTTCTATTTTATTTTATATGGATTTATATCTTTTAGAAGATTTAAACTAAAATACATATAACTTTTTCGTTAATATACACAGCTATAACTCTCAGTTGCTTTTTTTTTCTTTGTCCATTTTTTTCTTCTCCGAGTCTTTTTAATTTGTACAGTTCAGTCTTAAGGAATTGAGTTATATGTGTCATATTTATTACTTGTGAAGGAACAAGCTTCTCATTAGAATAGTAGTCAGTCAGATTTTGATTTCGAATTTCCATAAATAGCATTTGGAGGGTCTCCAACGGTCTGACTGGAATATATCATTTTTAAAACATTATGAGAGGATTTATCGTAGAGAAAATCGTGTGGTTCCGTATTAGGTTTATGTCTGTGGCTTGAAATGATCGGTGTGGTGAATTATTGTAGTAGACGACCATCTTACGGGATACAGTAGAGGTACGGGTATTTTTAATAGACATTCACTTATATTCACGTGGAGGTAAGGACTTATTATGAGTATAAATTATTATTGTTATTAAGTCAGTATAGATAGCACATTACAGAAACTCGTCATCTTCGTTTGTTCATTTTTACTCTATCTATAGAAGCTTTGGGGTGAGAGATCTTATATTATTACTTGGGTTTAAATTGTCTTGATCCACCAAGATGTCCTGACTCACCTAAGAAAAGTTTATCTTTGTACAAAATAAAAAAGGAGATTGAGTTGCTTTATTATTATTAGTTGCAGGTTTTCCATAATTTTTATTCATATAATGTTCCAAAAAGAAAGCTCGGAAAATAGATTATATCATTGTTAATATTCTTAATTTGGATTTTTATTTCATTTCAGCAAATTATAAGAAGGTCCCAGGGTGTAATTTCGCCTTAATTGTCAAATTCGCGGTTTTCATTGTGACACGGGCATTGTAGTCCCCAAGGACGCAGGGCTTAAAGCGGGGACTTATTTCACTTCAATCCAGGGGGCTTTGTAAGATTATGGCATACACATAAGGCCTGGGCTTGTGTGTGATTCTCCATCTTTTAATAGCAGGATACTTAGCTGCAAGTTGGTGTTGGCTCAGCGGTTGTTTATACTCCTTTTATATAATAAGGAGAGGATCACGATCTCTTTGGTGGCTTGTTGTGATCGATTCATTTCTCGACTATCTTCCGGTGCATAGGAATCCTCAGGGGGGAGCCTGTTTGCTCCGGTGGTGAGTGCAATCATAGACTCGGGGGGAAAATATTCAACTATCTATAAATGAATCTACTTTTATTACGATTATACTTATATTATATATCTTTTTGTTCATTGATATTATTTGAAGGAACTATTTATACCTATTCCTAAATTCTTAAGGGCAAGAATAAAAATCAAGATTTGTAACTTACTTCAAGTCATGTCTATTAGATGAGTAATCTTAGCTATCTGTTCTTGAGATGTTTATGTCCACTTATTATTAATTTTTATTAATAATCTCTTTTGTTCTGGACGTATCATCAACCTCTCATTTATAATCTTTACTCTTTGTTCTGGACGTTTTATGTCCCTTAATTTTATAATCTTCTTTAGTTCTGGACGTTTATGTCTTGACCTTATATAATATTATATAAATTATATCTTCTTGAATTTGTTTGGACCTTGTTATCTTGTCCTTTAATAATAATTTTGTACTGGACTATAGTGGTTGTTCGAACTCAGTTTAAAGTTTACACCACTTATCATTATTCATATTTATTTTGATTTTGGAGTTTAATGTCCTTATTTGGTATTATATAACGTAATTATGGCTACAATTATTCTTAAAGGTATGTTAAGATAATTACGTTTATTGTACTACAGCAGTTTTCGATTTACTTTTTATTTGCCATTACATTAGCGAACCAGTTTATTATTTTCTATAATTTGACCAATTTATATTTATTCGAAAATTTATGTCTTATACTTGCAAAGGCATAACAACTCTAATTTATATGTTAGTATTATATTTTGATTTAGTGTAATATATTAATGTTTACTAATATTATATTATTGTTTCTTCTATCTTATACGGAGTTATTCAAAGCACAAGAAATAATTATAGAAATCCAATTACCTCAGGCAAGGTTATTATAGCCTTTCATTTGGTTTTGCACGGAGTTATTACATCTCCTAAAATGGGGTCAATTAAGACGAGTAAATTGAATAAATAATTATAACAGACTATTTTAGGGGTGTAAGCTTGGTGGTTGATTCTCTTTAATATAGTAAAAATGACTCAGACGTTCAAACGAGACATCAACCCATTATCAAATGTTGCATCTGTGCGAGGGGTCAGAGACAATTTAAGGTGGATATCTTATCGGGAAGAGTATACCTTATCACTATAGCCATTCCCGCCTTAGCGATTCTTCACTCAAGAAGGAGCACCATTCATGCTAAACAGTATGATGTGGACTACTAGCCATTAAGTTTAATTGAAAGTTCAAACGAATCTTTCTTGGTAACATTACATTTATGATTCTTACTCCTAAATTAGTTAAGCTTCTTCTATTATTCTTCCTCTTACACGCACCAGAGAGGTAACGCGAAGAGAGTATAATTCTGATCGATAACATTTTGTATTTATTTATGTTATACATGAATTTTGAACATGCAAAGGTCATTGCAGTCTTTCCTCAGTCTACTGGTTCAGTCTTGGCCAGCTAGAAATTAAAACTTCATTAAATTTGGTGATATATATATGACGTCGGTATATTTTTATTATTGTCACATATCTTGCTTATTGGCTGGTGGGATTTTAAAATTAGGTTTTTACAAATGTTCACAATAACTTACTTACTACGAATTTACGTTTTGCAAAGAATCGTCATACCTTGAACGCGAATTGTGGCTAAGCGGTGGGTGGAGAATTAAAGTTATCTTCGTCGATGCCGCTCCCGTAACATATATAACACATTTCGGTTTAAGAGAGGGTTATAGGACTTCCCGATTACAAGGTAACACCAAAAGCTTTAAAGTGGCACTCGGGCATTTTTGTTGGGCTGTATTTCCTTTCGCCAGTCCGAAATTTATGACTATGTTGTGATTTAGTTCAAGCGCCGAAAACATTCTTCACCTTAAATTAGCCATTTTTAAACACTATTCATTTCGTGTATTAGTAGTTCTATTTGTTTGCTAGAGGTTCCTCTCTGTCTTGTCATTGTTCTTAGTCTGATAATCTTATCACAATTATCGGCTTACCTTGAAGTATATATTCGCATATTCCTAATTGGCTATATTATCTTTTTATGACTGAATATCCGTATTATTAAATTAAATTATCTTAATATTTAAACATTAGTGCTAAACATGGCTCACGCTCAAATCCCTGGATCCCCCAAATCGAATCGTTTGGAGGGATCAGACAGACAGGACCTGTACACTACTCTTGACTCATTAAATCGAGGTCAACTGGATGTAAATGTTACATCCAGGGCCCCAGCACTACCTACCAATATACGAGGAAGAGTTAAGCCTATGAGGCGTAACTCTGATCCGTATATATATAAGGAAGAGTATGATGATGATGATAAATTAGTTTCCGATGAAATTCAAACCCTTTTACAAAAGGATGATGATGATGTCATACCTATGCCCCTTGTAAATGACTTAGTGTCTCGATTTTCACGGGACAAACAAAAACTCACTCAGATATTAGCTAAAAATGATGGTCCGATGTCAAGTACTAGACCAAAAACATCTTCTGTTGACGAGCCGAAATTACTAGCAGGCATGTCATCACTTAAACTCGACCATACTGTAGAGCCTTTCCGCTCACAATCAGTAAGTCATCCGAAGTTGATTTCGGAAAAGACTTATCTCGATAAAAAACAAATAAACGCTGACGTTAGTGACCAGAAGGGTCAGTATTACCCTAAAATATCTCATTCGAAACCGCAGGTGTCTTTTGTGCCACCAGGTAATCTTGCATCACAATTATACATTCCTCCTTTTAGATCAGAAAGAGATGTGGATTCATCGCGTTCCCCTCCACAACGTCATAATATAGTCGACACAACGGCCGCGTTACGCAATTTAACACATCCTAATCGGGGATACTATGATCACCAAGATGTGTCACCACCACCACCACACCAATATAGGCCGTTAATTCAACCTCAACCATCGACGTCTTATAGACGTTCAGATTATGATGATGAGTCTATCTACACAGGTAGACAAATAAAACAACATATAGATTTATTAACTGAGGCAATAGCGATGCTAACTCAGTTACTAAAAAATTCACAACGGTTGAAGGTCGTCGACCCCGGAAAATTCAAATATGAGGCTGAACAAGACCTCTTACTGTATTTGGGTGATTTTGAGGCTTACTGAATGAGGCTCCAAGAAGGATTTGTAAGTATAATAGATCTTTCATACACTTGCCACCTTCCAAGGCTAATAACTGGCTATTGTTATGTGACTATAGTAACACTATTAAGAAGTGTAAATACACTCTGATTAAATTTCTAATAGAAATCAGAGGCAAAGTTATAAGAATGAACAGAAATACTTTTTATTCCTCTAAAATTCTGAGATACCATAAAATATTTAGGCGGTATTAATAGAAGGAAAAATAAACCACACAATAATAAATAAAAAATCTAATCAGACTACTTAGCATTACTCTATAGCTAAATATTATTTAATATATGATGATTAAGTGAAATTTATCTAACGATAGTGTATGCCTCTATTCGATTGCACAAGTTTGCTTCACGAAATAAGCTTTCAATTTCAGGAAACAATATGCGTACATGTTTATATTACTTATGGCTAGAAAGAAAAGCAGTTTAAAATCTTGTAGCTCTCAAGTCTCCTATCTACACATACTATATAGAATATATAATTAGTGTACGGGTAACATATTTATAAATAAATGGGCAGTAGTGAGTTGGATGGTATTTACTAAGCTAAGAATCTCCTTTGCATATAAAGATCGTAGGTATTTCTGCTTATTGATTCATTTTATATTATTGGAAAAATAGCGACATACAAAACGCGTTTAAACCCTAAAATTCTCATTCTCACAATCTTTACTCATATGGCCCATGGGTCGAATGAAGGACGCGGAAAGGAATGCACAATAAATTGCTTTTGAAAAGTCTCTCTGAGCATACTTTTGAAGCAGAGGCTTCAATTTCAATACGAACAATCGATTACAGTGATCCAAATCGATGGCAGTATAGGGTGACCGGCACGCAAAACTTCCATCGAGAAGGTTTTCACCTCTTTCCTATAGGGGGATACTTTATTTATCGGGCAGGCTCTTACGATAATACTCACAAGCTAGGCCGTGATAGGACAAGAATTCCATTTATAGACAAGATTACCAAGCGACTCATTCAAGAGCATATCGTCTCCCATATGAGGTTTCCTTTATTGTAATTAATACTTCCCTTTAAACATGACCGATTCAGCATCCGCGACAATGATTCTTATGCATGCTTTAAGAGGGAGACAAGGAAGGGGGACAATCCAGATACAAGGGGTAAAGGGGAATGAAATAGGAGAAGAAAATTTATATTAATGTTGGTGAGCTAATTTGTTGAGAAGAGGGAAAAGAGGGCTAATGGGGCATTTTCAGGGATGTAATTAATGGGCTACGGGACCCTACACAGCATAAGAAAAAACCTGGTTGGCCGTCATGGGAGGCATGCCAAAAGTATAACGGTGAATATGGTTGGCTTGCAGGTCTGCCAGTTTTATCTTTATTCTAGTAGGAAAAGGATAGAGAGGGAGCCTAAGGGACATAATTATATTCGATAGATCCGGAAAGGTAGGATGAGCACTTATATGTGTACAACGTAGTTATAATCGTCGTACTTTTATCGAACCTCTGTTACTATATTAACTTCAGGTTGGGGTTTAAGGTCTTAGGGTGAAACTATATAAGACGTAGCATGCGCCAGATTGATAAGAAAAGGGTCTGTATAATATAAGTCACGCTTGGTTATTGCCCTACAACGTCTGGTGATGACAGTTTGGGCTATACTGTCCACTGTCACTAATAAGACTCTACCTTTCTACTCCAGAAATACTAACTACTACTACTAACTACTATGTTTAAATATATTTCTACTTACTACTTTCTAAGAATGATGAATTAATTTACTAAGAAACAAAATAGTTGAGTGTGATTCTCTAACTCCACCACGAGGACCTACTAAAAAAGCTATGTCTGGAATGGTGAGAAAGGTTTCCTCACAGATTTATCATAAGTCGGGAGAATCGAATGAAAAAAACACATATAGGAACGAGGATCCCCAACATCTAATTTCACTACTAAATTATTTAAACTTTTGGGGATCTCGACTTGGCGACTAATTTACGATCGTCTGTCTAATTTTTTACGACTGGGCTCCCAAAGGGCGTTAATGTCTGGAGGATATACTGGGTACACCTGAATAAGATCTGTTGACATTTTATATTACTCTTCAGAATTGCTTGCACCTGGTAATCCAGCTATTTAAACCACCATCGTCCTCCAACATGTGTTTCCGAAGTTTGCTTGCCTATGTGGAACAGAGATAATTGATAAGTTTGGACTTGCGAAGCATCATAGATGGAAAATGTTGAGCATCGAAGCACCGGTAAGGGAAAGATTACGGAGGTAAAGAGTAACTGTTTTCGGGACAGCAGTGAGGAAGGGATGGTGGGTTGGGGGAGACTTCATAGCATTTTATACCCATATGCCAAGGCTGATTTGAGCCGTTGATAGGTTTGTGGTCATTTTGGACGAAATGCGATACCCTCGATTTGAAATTTGCCTCGTTCGATAGCGGGGTCAGGTATAATAATTTAATTAGTTCGAGTCTACATCATTGGGTTGGGTGTTGACAAGGTTTACTGTATCTTCTGAGGAAGCGGGCTCAGCCTTATAAATGTTTTGGCCACAATGAACGTACTTAGTCTCTCTAGTCTCACAAACGCTCTCTTACATATTGTGAGAAGTGTTAGCATTAAACCTAAAATAACATCGTTCTACAGTTAATCCTGAGAATTGATCTCTCTCCGATTTCAAAACCACGGTTAAAGCACCGCGGTGGTTTATTCGATGCGTTCCCCGTAAAGGACCACATTTGATAATAGTGGAATCGAGGTGTACAACACCTGATATTGGGTGCACTTGTGGCATTACGAGAGATCATCTTCTATGACTGAAGTATCATGACCCGGCGTCAGTTAATAGGTCCTTTTCATAGATGCCGGTAGAAAAGGGTAGATACAATTGCATGAAGGGTTACGCTCTATTGCAAAAATCCACTGGGCAAGTACATACCGTACAAATGAAACATATAACCGCAATCAACACTGATTTTAACGACACGGAAATAATGTATGACCAACGAAATGATAGAACCCTGAAGTTCTTGTTGAAAGGTCTTGGACAACCCGATAATCCAATCGATTGGCGACGAGTGAATGAACAGTATCGAAGGTACAAATCACAGATACATTGCGAGAATGGGGTACTATTCTTTAAGACCAAGTCAGGAGATCTGTTGTACTTGGTTTCCCTGGATCTTTTGATGCACATAGTTTTAAATTTGCGTATGACTTGTGCACATATTGGGAGGAATAAATTAGTTCAGTTAGTATTCAAACAATTTTGGCACCCTAGAATAAACCAAGTCATTGCTGATGTTGTTAGGTGTTGCCCCGTGTGTCAAAAGCAAAAAACGTTCTCTTCCAATGTAACCCCTCCAATGTTAAAAATCCTTGCCAGCTATCCTTTTGATCTATGTGCTATGGATTTACTCCAATTCCCGAAAACATTTAAGGGGAACAAATATTGTATAGTACTTATCGATCATTTTTCTAAGTGGGTCGCTGTTGTTCCCATCGCTGACAAATCTAGTCAAACGGTTTCACAGACATTTAAACACCAAATACTCCCTTTTCTTCCAAAAGTCCCTAATCGTATTCTTCCCGATAACTGCTGTGGCACACGACGAACTTTTACATTTATGCACATCGGTTTATTCTCAGAACAATGTTAAAGTGCATAAGAGACAAAATACTCCCGATGGTTCATTATTAAGAACGGTTACGAGATCCCCCCACTCTTAACTCAAACCATCTAGTGGAGGTGAAGACGATGTGTGTTGAAAGGTTCAATAGGAAGCTCTAATTATATACTTAAGAAGAGCTGCCATATAGGATATATTTAGAACAACACGCCAAATTGGGAAACGAAGAATAGAGAATAATACATTCCATTTTAATTTATTTATTATATACAAATCGTAACACGTCACCATAGTCGTTGCGATATTATCCTGTCTGTTTGACTTCTTTGACTTATAATATACAACTGACGGTAGGCATATTTCTTCAGCCAGGATGGGACCAATTTCATAAATATTAGTTTGGACATTACTTTATAACGGTAACACTAGGAAGACTAAAGAAACTCCGTTAATTTTTGGGCCAGGTTGGGTTTTAAAAAATAACGGAACGATGTTTTTTTGTTTCTTACGCTAAGCTCATTTATACGACTAGACCTTTCCCCACGTACTTTGGCTCCATGTAACCGATATTGGGAAAGGAAGAGGTACGCGTAAAGTTGTATAGACACGAATTGCGTAAATCTAATTTGATTAAGTTGGGGCTTAAAAGGTTAGTGGCGCAGGAACGTCAGGGCATTAGAATAGGCTTGAGCAGCTGCCTCATGAAAATTTAAGGCAGTGAAAACTGAGGTAAGCCGCAAGCCACGCACTTCGTATTTCTAAGTTGAGGGTAAAGCTCAAATGATCAGGTGTGACCTGAGGTTAGGTTCGCGCGATTGTTCAATTAAACTTCAGATCGTTTACAGGATTTCAACAGTTCGGGTTTATCTATGCCTCTGGGGCATCCAGCATCACATTATGCTTTGAGGCGGGGATCGCGTTATCTGATATGCTCTTTAGTTCTAACTATTGTAGTTAACCAACATATATTCTTAAGGATCGGCTGACGAAAAATCTTGTCTAAGTTCGCTCACAATTTCTTTCTCGCGATATACAGAGCTCAGACGAGTTAGTATGCATATTGGCATGATGAACTCGCGCTATATGCAATATATGGCAGACTGATTGCGCTCGTTACGACGAATCGTTGAATACGCGATACCAAGTGGACAGCTTTAAGTGCACGCCGCACACAGCTCAGTTCGAGGGTGAACGCGCGAATATATGTTATCTTTAGCACGGATTTCTATTGGGAGGTACCGTTATTTGAGGAAGAAGAGGGAGAGGCCGATCGGTGGGTGGAAAGGAATGTTTCTCCAATTGTCCGTGCATCATTCTTTATCATAGAACGTTCGCGGTCATATGATGCAGTGTGACCTCTTTTCTTACCAAGAAATTCCCGCCCCTTGATTTATCTGACCTGCTGAGTCTTTTGGACGAAGAATGCGTGTAGGAGATGTATTAAAGGGTAGGAATGGTAAGAGATTCGGTACCATTACCTCGGGGAATCGCATTAGGGGGACGACATCTCACTCTCTCGTATATCCGACAGCACACTCTTAAATCCGTAGCGCACACTGCGAGAGTGTCTAACATATATTAATGTTGGTTGGAGCTCATCGTGGTGGATCGTATAGATTGGAGTGCTTCGCTGTTCAGGAACTCTCGGAGCAACTATCTTCTTCATACTCATTCCTTTCTTTGGATAGTACATCCCGGATGTGCTTTAGAAGGTGACAAATCGTTCGTGTGCGTGACGGCAATTCTGGTGCTGTCGCCCGAACGAGGTAGGGCACGCGACCGTGTTTTATAGGCGACAGATGGGAGTGTGTCAACTCCTGTTTTGGATTATCATGACTTATATCCAGGAGATGAGACGCTCCATCCAATTTCATATCGATCGGAGGAACTAATGATCGATTATCTCACTTCCGTCGTTTTTGGAAGGTTAACACGCACCAGGAGAATAAGCTCCTCCTGAATATATGACAGGAATTCTCATGTTAGCCATATTTCATTAGTCTGTCCTCTTTTTAATAATATTTTTTAGTAGATTTCTCGACGGTAACTGGGTCCGTTTGGGGTACGCGTTCTTGGCGAGATAGCATGAATTTTATAT
Source organism: Trachelipus rathkii (assembly GCA_015478945.1). NCBI lineage: Eukaryota > Metazoa > Arthropoda > Malacostraca > Isopoda > Trachelipodidae > Trachelipus > Trachelipus rathkii. The sequence continues at coordinate 115,990 of JABUQX010025562.1, forward strand.
ACGGTTACACTCCTAATTAGTATGAATCCTTAAAAGTACTTATCCACTAACCCCGCAGGGGGGTATACCTTAATTGGCCTTTGGGGGTGAGTACTTAAGTGAGTTCGGGGCTTTATTAACATGGTAGAGGGTTAACTATTGGACAGGGAATCCGTTTTTTTTGGGCTTGGGATTTGATCCTGGGATTGAAGAACTTCTACGGTTTTAGCCGCACACAATTCCGACGGGGGTGGATAGAATGCACGTTAACTAACATAGGCAGGGGTACTTGCGTTCTCAACTTCTAGGGTAGTAACATAAATTCTGTTTTGAAATGACTAACTGAACTCTATATAATTCGGTAATTCCTCGCGTCAGTGACAACTATGTGCCAGGTGCTGAGAGTGCAAAAAACGTTCAGGTTAAAAGATCGATCTATCCGGGTTGGTTCAACATTTTTGTATGCAAAACAACGCAGCGATTAGGGCTGTCATTTCGATGGCTCGAGAGGAGGGAGATGAATCGAAGGCCAAAGTTAGGCCACAACATCCTACGCCCGTGGGGGGAACAATCTTTTGACTACGGATGGGAACCAAGTCCCGGAACTACGGCTAAACGTGATTTGTCAACGGCCACTAGAATATTTAAATGTTCGTCCGCCAAGAAATCGGCCGTAAGGCATGTAACAATCTGGCTCTATCAAAATATGTTTCTAAGCTTTTTTCTTTTGAAGTGAGAGTTATAAGGTTTGGTGATGTAGTTGTCAACGGGTTAAAAATAGATAAAAAGGAAAATTATATATATTACTAGTTGAATACTATTAAGGTGATACCTATATATATATATACATATATATTCGTATATATTATTAGTATTACTATATTATAGTATCATCATATATATATTACCCTCATGTATTCGGCTATTAAAATTACGTGTGATATTGGATATTTATATTATATACTATATGCATGGTATTTGTCTATCAAAGACCTTTTTATATATTGGTTTTATCAGGATGCAACTCATACTTTATACTCTCTTATCTTATAGAGCGGCATAAGTACGTTATATGTACAAACGTACATGCTTCTTTTTGCGTTTAAAAACGATTTATTTCGTGAGCAAGTTTATTCTATATATTGCTGCACACGGGTGAATTTCTCTAATCCAACAAGTGTTTTTTCAGATTCGTTTATTTTAGGTTACGGGTGGGTTAATTTCGAATGTGCACAGGAAGGAGGTATCTTGTATCGTGGAGATGTCCTCGGTATGCGTTAAATTCGTTCGAACGACATACACGCTGATAAACGAACGATAAATGGCTCATATAATGGTATTGGTGATATGAGTTATGCGTTATCAAAATTGATTAAGCATAAACAAGCTATTCATTTATATCATTGGACGGCTTTATCACGGATTATTATCTATATCTAATGATGATGAAATTTAATTATAATTTTTTTATAAATAAATTGCTCATATGTGGAATTGATTTGCCAAATTTTCTTCGTGCATCAAATATATGCGTAAGGAAAAGCAAAGGCCCAAAATCACAGCTAACCTAACCTACCTTGTATGGAATATATAAAATGTCAAACAATTGTTCTGTTCAGAAAATACAGTTGGAAGAGCTTTAATGAAAAGCGTCTATGCATATGTTTAAAGCTGGGCTTTAAATTTTTGTGGGTGGGCCTTGTAGTTAAGCTCTGCGTTTCATCTTTTTGTGAACGCTGGGGCATGTTCTTTCTTCAGGGTGGCGCACGGGGACTTTTTGCCATCACGGGTGTGAAGCTAGCAATGGAGGCGGTGTTTCGTAAACCCACGGGCTGTTTTTGTTTTAACTGAGCGAATATATAGACTAGAAGGCTAGTCTATGCTTGATGCTTTGCCAAGTGTCATCAATCTCTGCATTAAATGGATTAAAATTATTAATATTGTTAATATTTACGCTTATCATAACATTATATCACGCACGAGAAGGTTTCAGTTCTTAAAAAACTGGCCCCACCTACATTCCCCCCCAATTAGACCAGCTGGCTCGGCGAGTTGCGATGCCTCATCGCGCGTGGCCTCCAGGTGAGTCGCACCTGCTCTGTTGTGGAGCCGACTTGAGGCGCGGCTGGGTTGTTGGACACCGGTGCGGCTTTGTTTGCCTCACACCGTGTGTCATGGGATAAGTGGTCAGCTTGTGAGCCAAACCAATTTTGGTTTTCAGCCCGACTTCTCAGAAATAGGATAAATAACTTGTCAACACCACAGACAATGGTATGGAACACGGAACTAATTAAATTTTATACCTGCCGTATCAACGAGGGTAGCAATCAGAATCGAGGGGTAATGGAGTATCGTCAAGTGACACACAACCATTCGGGAAACGGCTCAATTCAGCTGGCTAAGGTTAATAACTACAACACTATTGCATCGTGCACATGACTATCGGAAAGTCTTTCTGGGGATTGCATACAGGTTCGGAGTTCATTATACGATCCATAGGCGACTCAAATCACCCGTGGAGAGACGGGTTTAAAAAGCTGGCGGAAGCGGTCACTATTAAGTAAAACAGACTTTTTTCCAGTGCGATCCCAGAACACTATGGAGGACTCGTACACTGAGACAGCGCCTCAGTCGCATGACGGATCCAAAACTCGTGGACCTTGGATGCTTTTTAATGGCGCATAGCGGCTTTACGTTCCCCCCCGGGGATGACCTCGTTCCTATATGTGTATTGGTTATAAAAATCACGTATATATATTCATAATTCGTATTCTCATTATATTACGTTCGAATCTTAATGATAATAAATATAATTAAACTATATTTGTTAATAGTATATTAATAGTATATAGTAAATAATATAATTAATAATATATATCTTCTATACTATATATATATATATATTATTATCTTCACAACCACATATATCCAGAACATAGCATTTTTTTAAGTTAGCCGCTTACCATACCTATCGTAAAGACTGTTTCTTGGTCAGCTTTTAGAGAATCACACTTCAAATCACTTACTTTTGGGTTTTAAGTAATAATAGTTCTTGAGACACACTCCATCTATTTTTGGGCGCGTCTGGGGATTTGTATAATGAAGATAAGAATTGCGCGTCGCCTGCTTCTCCTTTTTTCTTTCTTTCTTCTGGGGCGGTTTCACTCATCTTTTGTTCCGTTTTTTAGCTTCCTTATGGTCTCATCAGGTCATCGCGAGTGTGGTAAAAGGGAAACGGCATTAAACACCCTGTGCTCGGGCTCTTATATACTATTATTAAGATATAGTAGTTCATAGGTGACTATGATACTCAGAGTATGAGGTATGACCGCTATACGATATGGTAGCATATACTATAAATTATGACTCTATAGGCATTACATATATATTTTTTTTTGGAACTGTTCACTTTATATATATTATATATACTACTTAATTGATGCTAGTCTCACTATACGGTCTATTTAGCTAATCATATATAGTCACTTATATATCATCCTCTTGACTTTTCTTTATCTATCATATTATATTATCCTCTCACATACTACTATTTCCAATTTTACTTTCTGCTTAAATTCTATTATATTTATTTGTAGCACTGGTTATTGTCTCACTTTAGTCCACTATTACCTACACTTTCACCTTCTACTATCATTGTTATAGTAGGTACTAGTATATATACTTGTATATACTACTCTGAGTATACTTGTATTATTTACCTACTGGACTTAGTACGAGGGACGAGTAACATCACGGCAGTACTCGACGATGATGAAATTCACCTCTTCCTCGCCCATTCGTTTTATATAAGTTTGCTTGCCATCTGCGGTGCGTCTTTCTACACTTTTGCGTGTCAATGAGTTTTTGCACTACACGGTCTCATTGTCGCCTCGACTCCGAGCCGTCGCCTTGTTCCAGGTCAATCATCATTTCTTTGGACCCAGCCATTTATCCAATCCATTTTGATTCAATCATACAGCGATGGGTCAAAAGATCTGCTGGACAGTATCGGCTCCTGCTGCTCCTGTCCACTTCTACGATATTCACACCATTTACATGGATCTGCTCGATCATTGGTCTTTCCATGTACGATCTGCCTTAACTACTTCATATCCCCTGTGTTGCGTGGGAGAATACGATATTTCTTCCCCACTGAACGGCGTGAGTGGTCGTGCGATGGATCAGTAAGAGGGAGTCACGACTAAAGTGGGCGGTCGCGAAGTCTTTGGTGGTGTCGTTGGCTTGCCACTAGCTCCTTAGTCTTTCTTGCGTAGATGCTGGGATTCGTCATTTTTCGCCCCTCCGGCAGATGGTCGTCCCACCTGAATTGATCCGGCGGCGACACCCTAGATTCGGTCTCTGCCCCGGAGTTCTGCTCACATCGCCACCCTCCGTTGACCGAGCTTTCTTCTAATTTTTCCTCTTTCGGGTACGCGAAATAGTATGCACATCGTATGGGTTATCTATTTCTCTCTGGCGGGCGCCTGCCACGCATGGCTCACTGTATGTCAGAGTAGGGACGAGTAAAGTATGTTGAGAGCAAGTAGGAGCGCGGTTGATTTGCGACTTAGAGAAAAGGTTCGCGCACTCCTGAGTGCCTAGGCCTCTTGCTTTCTGTGCGCGGACATGTGACTCGATATAACAATAGATTCCCCAGGAAGCGAGGAACCTTAAGAGTGAGTCTCGCACGATTGTGTCGTGGTGTGAAATGTGTGTGTACGTCTGTTTGTGTGAAGAGCAATGAGAGAGGGAAGAGAATGCCCGAGTTGCACTCACGTTTTGGTGTGATAGCGTGGTCCCCTTCGTCGGTGGTACCATTGTAACCCCGCTTATCATCTCTTCTATATTGTCGTCTTTTCCTCCATGCTTACCAAACTTATTAAGGCTATAATCCCGGACGCGAAATCAATTTTGTACTTCTTTCGTTTTAGTTTCTCTAAACACCATCGAGGCAAAATATTACTTCTATTAGTACATACACCAACATAGATATTATTGACTGGAGGATAGCAAATTTGGGTAAAATGCGAAAGGCTACCAAATTAAGACCTTCAAAATACCATATAACAAGGTAAGAGGTCTTATTGAAATTTCAGATACATATCTTATGAAAATTAAATATACCGGGGGTCTGTACGCTCAACCGTTAGTGAATTTTAATAATAAGTGAGGTATAGCATCGATTGTCCTACAGTTAAACAATTATATGTTTTTGTATTATTGATCAACTTGATGTATGGAAGTAATAAGACCTTTCTATCTAGTGTGTAAATAATAGTATCCCTTAGAGCAAAGTTTTCTTCATCGAAGATTCGAGGTGTAATATTTGCATATAATAATTTATAACGTTGAAGGAAGGTCATAAATCTGTATGTTGTGGGGTTTGTGGTGGACGGTGGTGGGTGGCCACCTCTTGGTGAATTTAGTTCCCCGATTAGGATAGTGTTTGGAATTGCGTTAACGCGGGGGTTAGTGGATACTTGGTTACAAATTCTGAAGTGATAGGGAGGTGCCCGGTGAAAAACACCCGACTTTGATGAGCTAGGTACGCTAGATTAATATGAACGGGATACGGCATCTGAATACGATGGTTTGTTCTCGAGATATGTGGGTGAGTAGTAGCTTTCAGATTGGATGGACGCTCGCTCATTGGGGATGTACCTGGTGCAGGACCAAACTGACACTGCGGTCTCTGAATGGTTGGTATCGCCTGAGGTCTTAGGCTGAGACGGGTATTATGGCCCTTTCTGCAAGTAAACAGGGATGTCAAGCCCGTAATGACTGTATTTTGCAGTTGTTTATGGTTACGTATATTTGGGTGGTTCTGTTGGCGCGAGAACAATCGCAGAAATTGGCGTAGGCAGGCTGATCATGATTTCTGTGTAGCATGAGGGGCTAACTGTGTGTGTAGTAAAATACTTTCTTTATAGCACCTATAGGATGTGAATGACGCATTGGAAGATAAAAGGCTTCTACCGTTATGTCGGTTTCATGTGAGAGTGTGTATGGGTAAGACGATATGCCTGGCTATTAATACTTTGGGAAGGGCTTGACAGTAGTACATTAAGTTTTCTCTTTGATTGGGGATAGAGTGGTTGAAGGGAGAATGTTGATTTGGTCGTAGAGTGTGTTGATGTTAAACTTCAGTTGAGAGCGCATTTTCGGGGCATTGGATACATCGGTCACTATTTTTAGCTAATCATGGCTGAGTCTGAAGTTATATGTTGTTTTGTTTGCCGTGACATCCTAGTAAGATACAAACTATTATTGAAGCAATTATTGTTACGCAGGAGGGCAAGAGGTAGTCTGACATGTGAATGGCAATGCAATAGGAAGTGATGCTTATTTGTAAAAGGGTTATTCGGAAAGGAAGTTTTACGGATCGGAAAGCTAGATTTATCATCATCATCATACTCTGGTCCTTGATATATTATACGTAAAAATTAAGAAGTGTAGCAAAGGTATAGTTGTACTGAGCGAGAAACAATAAGGTATAGAGGGTCAAGCGGGAGCGGGCCGGGGGCTCGCCGCCTTAGTAAAATAGCTTGTGTTGAAATAGTCGAATAACTGTTTCCTGGATTCTTGAAATCAAATCTTTGGGGGGGTCAATATGAGGAGGACGCAATTTGTTAGTATGCAAAGGGAGTGGTGGTGGATGTGCCTAAAGTTGGAAAGAAAAGTAAAAAGAATTTAACAGGGAATGGTGGAATGAAGAGGTTGATGAAAGCGGTTAAAGACAGGTATAAAAAGAAGCGGTGGGTTGATATACTAAGCACTTAATAAAAGAAAGTTTCAATTAAGAAAAGATGCTTTGGAAGTTTAGATAAGAGAAAAAGAAATACTAAAGGGTGCATAAAAGTAGAAAAACAAGAGGTAGTGCTGGGTGTGGCACTGGATGTATCCGATGTTCATTAAACTTTGAACAGTGTTGTTAAGGAGGATGAGAATCGAGCGACCACTACAAGGGAAACGGAAGACTCTTCTGGTAAGGACACCGCGGCCGAAAGTTAATGGCGGAATGTAAAGGGTATAAGGTAAATCTGATGCTGTACGATATATGATGAATTTAGGGGGTGGGGACGAAGTTGCTTCTCTGGATTAAGCGTTTAAGTAGTAAAATGGAGTGGCTTGTCACGAGGGGGCATGTGTGGAATAGGACGACTTTTGGAACAAGCCAAAAACAAATTGCACAATATTGAGACCGTTAATGGATGAGGTTGTTAGTGAAGTGTTGGTTTTGATTGCGTGGCATCTGATCCTCCACGATTCGCAGAAGAATTATGGGGTATGTGGATCAAGGTGTGTTGGGATTTGATGGGTTATTAAGTGCCGGTAAGAAGATGGGCAGCGTAATAATGGTGTAGGGTGAGAAAGTTGAAGTGGCTTATATTAACATTAAGTTTAAAATTTATGCAGGTATGAATAGAAGCGCGAATTTACTCGGAAGGTAAAAAGAAAGCGAATTTAGGTCAAGAAGAAGAGTCGGGCGTGATCTCGCATGTTACGGGAGGGGCGAGATCGGGTGATAGTAAGATAGATGGATTTATAGGTTGGAGGCGGGGAATATAAGAGCGTTTAACTAATTTAGGGCGGGGGTATAATTGAGATTGCTTGTGGAACTTAAACTTAGGGAGGAGCAGAACGGGTATAATGAAGGAAAACAATGGTAACCTTAGATATAAGGGTACAAGGGAAGATAAGCCACGAAAGTGAAAAGGGGTGAATAGACTTGGACTAGTTCGTGATAAAGATTATTAGCGGGAGAGTAATAATAGAGCTTATTGAGTTGTGTGCTGTTAGGAAGGGAATTGTATACATGCTGGGTATTCTTAGGGTGCGACAAGAGTGCGTTCTCGAGGTCGTGACGCTGAGGAGGGGCGACCCAAATTGAGACTTAAGAATCTGGCAGAGGTATGCGTAATTGAGGGTGAGTACACGAAGGACTATGAAGTGTTGGAGGTTCAAAATCTTTTACCACTAATTACATTGATAATGCGGACAAAGTGATTGAGAAAATGAGGGAGAAGAGTTAGAGTAATAATTAATGCATTTAGGGATTTTAGGTGGATTTAGTGATGTCAACAAGTGCGTAATGATAGAGTTCATCAAAGAGGATTATGCTATGGCGTTGTATTTAGATGAATTTACTTATTGGCAGAGTATTAGTGGAATATATGGTGTGGTGGGTGAAGTCTTTGAATGAATCATCAAAGTATGGTCATGTACGACCTGGATGAGTGGCATCGGTGTAGGGCAGCGGAGATTACGGGACATCTGGTGTCAGATGGTGATTGGTTTAGGATTATAGTGGAGAGTGAAAGACAGGGTTGTGCTTATGATCTCGCTTGGTTAAATTGCGAATTTGTAGTATACGACAGTGTGAGATGAACTAGTGAAGAAACCGGCTTTTCCCTTGCGGTTTTGCAATCTGTTGACAAAATCGTGTGTACTAATCTGTTTTGAAATGAATTTAACGAGAGATGGGGCGAAATGGAGGACGAGTAAGATGAGGTAGTGTTACGCCAAATAAAAGAGATTGGAAAGGAAAATATTTCGTGAGATTGAAAGATGGTGTCGGTATTCAGCAGCAAACAAAGGGGTATGGAGAACTCTCAGCCTCTTTCTCTGTTCCTTTCTATTCTAGCCATAATTTATAAACGATACACTATGACGGATGATTTGGTTTTCTGTGTTGACTCAATCTGAGTAGAGTTTGAGAGGATTGGTAAAGAAGTTTGGCAGGGCAGGGTATTAAAGAGGAGAGGTTTGAAAGTAAAACGTAGAATAAAGAGAAAGAGTTAATGTGTGTGCGCTGAAGGCTGTCAGGTTCCTAGCTCTCGTGTGTAAAGTTTATGTTAGTATTCGGTCGCACGCGAATTCCTTGGATAGTGTTGTGTCGTTCTGCTGTGGAGCTCGAAAATTGTCCAATTTTGAGATCTCTACATGTTATTTGTGTAGGGGTAATGATGTGTCTGGATAACGACGAAAGGAGGCAGGGGAAATGAGCGGAGTTATGATCGACTGCGCAGTGGTGTAGTTCAGGTCAAAGGAATTGTTTGGGAATGGCGTGGCCATATTGTTGCTTGAA